>WBNM01010024.1:29385-49541 GCA_013399055.1 Ramphastos sulfuratus | reverse complement strand
GAAAAAAAAAAAATTGATCTCTTCTATTTTAAATTTCTCTTCAGATTTTACAGTGATGTTCTGCAGACTCATTCATAGAGTCATAGAATGGTTTAGGTTGGAAGGGACCTCTAAGATCATCCAGTTCCAACCTTCTGCCATAGGTAGGGACACCTCCCACTAGAACAGGTCACTCGAGGCCAATTCATATTCTTTTAAGATATGCATTATTTTAATTCTAGGTTGAGTGAGCACAGGAACTGGTTTGGTGAGCTTTTAGGGTTTTTATCTCAAGGATCATAACTCATGTGACAAAGCAACTGGAGTGCATCAGTGAAATAAGAAGTTGGTTGGTATTGGTCCTCAAAAAAGTACTTACCTAATGCTATTTAACTTCGTTTTTATAGGTTATTAATGTGGATGATGATGGTAATGAACTGGGTTCTGGCATAATGGAGCTTACAGATACAGAACTCATTTTGTACACCCGTAAAAGGGACTCTGTCAAATGGCACTACCTCTGTCTCCGTCGCTATGGCTATGACTCAAACCTTTTCTCCTTTGAAAGTGGCCGAAGGTGTCAAACTGGACAAGGTATTTAGAATTTTTTTTTTTTTTGTCTATGAAACGTTTTGGAAATGTTATTTGATGTTGGAAGACAATTTTCTTTAAAACTAAATGTACTAGCCTGTCCTTTGGCAAGGGTTATAAAAGCTATAGTTGCACTTTTGAATATCACAGAATCTTAGGGGCTGGAGGGGACCTTCAAAGCTCATCCAGTCTACCCCCCTGCCTGAGCAGGAGCACCTAGGATCCCACAGCAGGATCACACAGGAACACATCCAGGCAGCTCTTGAATATCTCCACAGAGGGAGACTCCACAACCCCCCTGGGCAGCCTGTTTCAGGATTCTGTCACCCTCACAGGGAAAAAAAATCACCTCCTGTTTGAATGAAACTTCCTATACTTCAGCTTCCACCCATTGCCCCTTGTCCTGGTACTGGGCATCACGCAGCAGAGCCTGGCTCCAGCCTCCTGACACTTACCCAGCACATATTTATTAACATTGATGAGGTCACTCCTCAGGCTTCTCTTCTCCAAGCTAAAGAGCCCCACCTCCCTCAGGCTCTCCTCATAAGAGAGATGTTGTATTCCTTTAATCATCTTTGTGGCTGTGCACTGGACTCTCTCGAGCAGCTCTGTGTCCCTCTTGAACTGGGGAGGGCAAAACACTAAGTTGCTGCTAGGTATTAAAAATCTTGAAGACATGTTTTGGGAGCATAACTAATAGATAATTCAGGGTAGAATACTTGGAGGAGCTGGCATGTCACCATATTGTGTAACAGGTCACATTGTATTTCATGGGAATGCATTTAGTCTAAAATCAAAGTTTCATGCAGTTGGTTTAGTTCACAGTTTCAGTGCCAATTTGGTTCACCTCACTTTTTCAGGAATTAGCAGTTTGGAAATACTTTTAAACGTAGGGTTAAAAGCAGCTTAATTTCTCAGAAACCTACTGGAAGGTTGTTAAAAGCTTGTGAAACCACATTTTTATTAAATTTTCTTTTTTCACAAAATCACAGAATCGTCAGGTTTGGAAGGGACCTCAAGGATCATCTAGTTCCAACCCCCCTGCCATGGGCAGGGACACCTCACACTAGATCATATTGCCCAGAGCCACATCCAGCTTGGCATTAAGAACAGAATCATAGAACTAACCAGGTTGGAAAAGACTTTTGAGATCATCGAGTCCAACCTACCACCTAATCCCTCTAAACCCCAGGGATGGGGCTTCTGCCACCTGCCTGGGAAACCTGTTCCAGTGTCTCAGCATTTCTTGTCCATTAAGACTTAAATTTGCTGTGTGAATTTTCAGAAATACACAAAAATTTGAACATGAGCTGGAGCATGAGTTGGGGAGGTGCAGTGGAAGAAGCTCTACAGCTGCAGTTTTGCAAGCAAGTAGCGTTTTCACTGCACCAGCCAACTCTGAATTGTTCAGTGTCATTCCACTTAGGCAGTTTGGTGTATTCCAGCTGGCCTTGTAATGACAGGATGAGGAGGAATGGGTTTAAACTGGCAGAGAGGAGATTTATACTGGATGTTAGGAAGAAGTTCTTTGCAGTGAGGGTGGTGAAACACTGGCACAGGTTGCCCAGGGAGATAGTTGCTGCTCCTTCCATGGAGGTGTTCAAGGCCAGATTGGATGAGGCCTTGAGCCACCTGATCTAGTGGGAGGTGTCCCTGCCTATGCCGGGAGGTTGGAACTGGATGATCTTTGAGGTCACTTCCAACCTAAACCATTCTATGACTTCTGTGAATCACAGAATTTTCAGAGTTGGAAGGGACCACAAGCATCATCCCGTTCCAACCCCCCTGCCAGGGGCAGGGACACTTCACACTAGATCAGGTTGCTCAGAGCCACATCCAGCCTGGCCTTAAACACCACAGGGATGAGGCTTCCATCATCTTCCTGGGCAACCTGTTTCGGGCTCTCCCCACCCTCATTGTGAAGAACTACTTCCTAACATCCAATCTCAATCTACCCATTTCTAGTTTTGCTCCACTCCCCTCAGTCCTATCACTACTTGACACCCTAAGAAGTCCCTCCCCAGCTTTCTTGTAGGGCCCCTTCAGATACTGGAAGGCTACAATGAGGTCTCCTCAGAGCCTTCTCTTCTCCAGCCTGAATAACCCCAGCTCTGCTATGTGGAGCATTTCTGGTAGTCCTTATCTGTCACAGTTCTGTGCCCTTGAATAAATCTGTGTTAACAACGAGAGGCTGAGGGAGCTGTGGAGACCTTATTGCTCTCTACAGCTACCTGAAAGGAGGTTGTAGCCAGGTGAGAGTTGGTCTGTTCTACCAGGCACCCAGGGACAGAACAAGAGGACACAGCCTCAAACGGCGACAGGGCAGGTTCAGGCTGGATGTTAGGAAGAAGTTCTTCACAGCAGGAGTGATTGGCATTGGAATGGGATGCCCAGGGAGGTGGTGGAGTCCCCATCCGTGGAGGGGTTTAAGAGGAGGATGGATGAGGCACTTGGTGCCATGGTTTAGTTAATTAGACGGGATAAGGTGATAGGTTGGATTTGTTGATCTTAGAGGGCTTTTCCGACCTTGTTAATTCTATGATTCTGTGACGGTAATTGCTAGTGTATTAACATAATTGCACTTAAAGAGCTAGCTATGTAGGTCGGTAGTTTTTAGTCAAGAGTGTTTTATGATTGTAATACTCAACTTTAAAAAGAGCACCTGCAGCCACGTTTAACAAGGATGTCAACTTTAACTTCATGCTTTCAATGGAAGAGTAATCCAAAGCTGCGACTTTGCTGGTCAGGGTAAGTTGGGGCGCCCCCTGCTGTTCAAAGGCAAAGTGGCACAATCCACACACGGCAGAGATGGTATTGCTGCTAACTTTGTGTTCTGTGTCTATTCCTTTAGCCCGAAGCAATTGGTTTGTTCCTGTCTGTTTCACACAGTTCGTCTTACTTAGCTTTTCATTTGAATTTTCTTGAAAGAAGCTAAACTCGTGTTTAAATCTTTCTTTCTTGTTATGCAGGTATCTTATTTTAGAAAAATGTTTTTTTAAAAAAAGATGACCTTGTACTACCACAGTAGTTTCACTTAATGTTTTGGGTTTGGTTTGTTTTGTTTTTAAATATATTTATTTAACAGGTGTCCTTTTAATCAGTTGAAGAAAAAGTCTTGCCCTGTTATTGTGGTTTGGTTTTGGTTGCTTTTCTCTCCCTGCCCCATTCCCCACCCCCCACTTGGCACTCAAAACTTAGTTTTCACAGAATCACTGGGAATTTGTTTTGTGTTTGTTTCTCTTAACTGAATCAGTTTTCTGTTCTAATTTAACTCCTGATGCATGGGAATCTTATTCTTCTGTTAGATAAACTCTTCATAGGTTCTCACAGTAATTTTGTGTGTGTTGGTGGAATAAAAGTTTCTTAACATTTTTGCTTCTTTAACAGGTATTCGTTACATGGATTCTCGTTCTGTTTTTTGAAAGTTATAGACATTGTAAGACGTGTTGCTTATGTTAAAGGATTTTGATTTTCTTCCTGTGTATTTATAGGAATTTTTGCCTTTAAATGTGCCCGTGCAGAAGAGCTATTTAATATGCTGCAAGAGATAATGCAGAATAATAGTATCAATGTGGTAGAAGAACCGGTAGTAGAAAGGAATAATCATCAAACGGAGTTGGAAGCTCCAAGAACTCCTAGAACACCTACCAGTAAGTGTGGTTATACTGTCAGATGACATACCTGAATATAACATGACACTTAGCTGAAAATAGCACTCAATTTGCATGAAGTCTTTGACTAATTAAAAAGAAAACTAATTTAAAGCTAAGGGGCTAATTAGCAGTGCTGCATTCTCTTGATGTACTTGCTGAGAATTCCCTTTTGAGAATCCAAAGCCTTGGTAGCAAAACTGCAGTGGTCAAGTTCTTCAGCTTTAAGAAATAAGTTTTGGAGGCTTAGTTGTTGCATGTTGTGAACACTTATGAATGTACCTGCTGAAATGCTTTATAATACCTCACCATATTTTACTTGTAGCATATCTGAGAAATGCTTGTGTTCAGTAATGTTCCAACCTTTTTATTAGGGAAAAAGGTAATGGTAATGTCACATCTGCAATGGCTTTAGGATCTTCCTTCTGCTTGAGTAGATGGATGGCTAGAGTGAAGTCCTTCCAACATCACAGAATTGTAGTTAATCTCAGGCAGGTGACTTGATATTTGAAAGCAGGAGTTCCAGGTTATTAATGGTTTCATAGAGCTAGAAGCTGAGGTGGACAAGTCCCACTTTGTTAAGGAGACTTGTTAATGGTAGGAAGAAGCTGGTGGGAGTGCCCTTCAGATTTACTGGTTGCTTCAGATGTGTTTCCCAGTAAATACTGGGATGGTATGCTCTGCAGTTTGCTTTTTCTTTCCTTTCCTTCCCCTCAGCAAAATGAAGTCTTATGAATATTTAATACTGTTTTATATATTATAATTTCTCTTTTGAAAGCAAAGGTACAAAGCATCTTACACATATACAGTAAAATTTCCTATTTTTAATATGGGTTTGCTTGTTTTCTATTTAAATCAGCTCCTGGGTTCAATGCACAAAGTTTACCTAATGGCTATCCAAGATACCCATCTTTTGGAGATGCTTCATCACATCCATCCAGCAGACATCCTTCTGTCGGAAGTGCACGCCTCCCCTCTGTGGGTGAAGAATCAACTCATCCCTTACTCGTGGCAGAGGAGCAAGTGGGTATTTTTGTCCCCTCCTACAACTTAGGTTGTACATCAGCTCAGATTTTTTTTCAAATGCTTGTTCTTCAGGCTTTCATCTGTGTGTTTTCAGTATCAGGTCTAATGTGTTTCTATGGTAACCATCTCAGAGAAGTGTTTGACTCTTTAAGATGATACTTTGTAGGAAAAGTAACTCTTTTAAATTGCTCTTCATATTTATAAAGAAATAAATATATAGAAAGTATGTATTTGCATGTGCTGCTTTAAAAAATAATCAGCATTACTTTTAAAGACATTAATTGCACTTTATACTAAGAGATCCTAATCAAAAGGCATCTTACATGTAAGTCATCTATTTGACAAATAGAAATCATGGAATAATTTAGAAGGGACTTCTAGAGTCCTCTAGTTCAAATTTTAGTGATGGATGCACAGAGCCTTGTGCTTTCATGCTTTGAATACTCCAGACAAGAGGATTCCACAGTGTGTTCCAGTGTTCCACCACCTTTGTTGTGAAATCATTTCTCTGTAATCAGATTTTGTTCCTTCTATAGTTGGTGTCCACTGCGCCTTAGCTTTTTGCTGAACATCTCCAGGAAGGGTCTGGCTCCGTCTTGATCTATTAGATAGTTGAAAATAGCTATTAGGTGGTTTCCTGGTCTTGCTTTAAGATTGAACAAGCATATTATTTCAGCTTCTCTTTCTATGACACATGCTCCAGCCTCTCTGGTCATGGACTTGCTCCAGTATGGTGATGTTTTATCTCCTACTAGGGAGTCCAGGTTCATTCTCACAAATGCTGAATTGATAGTGATAATCACTTTCCTTAACCTGTGCTTTTGCTAACACAAAGCAGTGTACCTTTGGCTTTCTTTGCTGCAAAAGGCACACCGCTGATTCCTATTCAACTTACCATCCACGTGGAGCCATGCTGTTTTTCTGCAAGGCTCTTTTCAAGTCAGTTGTTACCTAGTGCTGTTACTGAGTCCAGAGGAGGCCATGAGGATGCTCAGAGGGCTGAAGCACCTCTCCTGTGAGGACAGGCTATGAGAGTTGGGGCTCTGCAGCCTAGAGAAGATAAGACTTTAAGGAGACCTTGTAGTAGCCTTCCAGTATCTGAAGGGGGCCTACAGGAGGGCTGGGAAGGCACTATTTCTAATGACAGGATGAGGAGTAATGGGTTTAAACTGTCAGAGGGGAGATTTAAATTGGATGTTAGGAAGAAGTTCTTGACAGTGAGGGCGGTGAGACACTGCCACAGGTTGCCCGGGGAGGTTGTGGATGCTCCTTCCCTGGAGGTGTTCAAAGCCAGGTTGGATGAGGCTTTGAGCCTCCTGTTCTAGTGGGAGGTGTCCCTGCCTATGGTGGGAGGTTGGAACTGGCTGAGCTTTGAGGTCCCTTCCAACCTAAACCATTCTATGATTCTATATCAGGCACCGGGCTTTGTATTTGCTGTTANCTCAGGGTGGTTGGAACTGGCTGATCTTTGAGGTCCTTTCCAACCTATGATTCTACTCCAGTCCTGTTCAGCCTTGTACTGATCCACTGCAGGAACTTTATGGCATAACCTAGTGGTGTGTTTCTGCCTTTCTTAGTGGCATCTGCTGCCAGTACCTGCTTCTTTTTAATTCTGAGAGCTACAGTTCACATGGAATTACGTATTTTTCTACTTCAGTTCCTGGTATTGGGAGGCCTTTGGCTCTTGAAGAAAGAATGCACTGTCACTTCAGTAAAGCCAACCTCTCTTCTCATTGCTTGAGCAGTACACCAAGTGGGATCCTCAGATTTTTTTTAAAGGGTTTGTTTGTTTGTTTATGGGGTTTTCTAACTGGACAGTAAATTTCCTTTGCACAACTCTTAAACAGCTGCTATCACAAGCTTTGGTTTTCAGGTATTTTGATTAGAAAAATGGAGGTGAAGAAGGAAAGAATTTACAGCTAAAAAATACCCCAAAGGACACAAATAGTGTTTGAATTCTTTTTGTTCTTCCCCTTTTAGGTGCACACTTACGTCAACACTACTGGGGTACAAGAGGAAAGGAAAAATCGATCAAGCGTCCATGTGCCACTGGAATCAAAGCTTTCAAACAGTGAAACAGCTAAAGTGAAAGAGGAGCAGATATGTACTGATGACAGAGATGCTCAGGTTCTCCTGGAGCCTGAAGGAGTCAAGTTTGTTTTAGGACCAACACCTGTTCAAAGGCAGTTAATGGAAAGAGAGAAACTGGAGCAACTTGGGAGAGACCAAGTTAGCGGCAGCAGCACAAACACTGAATGGGACACTGGGTACGACAGTGACGAACGTAGAGAAACACCATCTGGTAATAAACTGTTGTATGAAAATATAAATAGGTTATCAATCCCTAGTGCCTCAGGGGTCAGGAGAGGTCGTTTGACATCAACCAGTACCTCAGACACCCAGAACATTAACAACTCTGCTCAGAGAAGAACTGCGCTGTTGAACTATGAGAACTTGCCATCCTTGCCTCCTGTTTGGGAAGCCCGCAAGCTGAGCAGAGATGAAGATGACAATTTAGGACCAAAGACCCCATCTCTGAATGGCTACCACAATAACCTAGACCCAATGCATAATTATGTCAACACAGAGAATGTAACAGTACCAGCAAGTGCTCATAAAGTGGAATTTCCCCGACGGCGGGACTGCACCCCAACGGTCTTCAACTTTGACATCAGGCGTCCCAGTTTAGAACACAGGCAGCTCAACTACATACAGGTTGACTTGGAAGGTGGTAGTGACTCCGACAACCCCCAGACTCCAAAAACCCCCACCACTCCACTTCCGCAAACTCCAACCAGGCGCACAGAGCTGTATGCTGTGATAGACATTGAAAGAACTGCTGCTATGTCGAGCTTGCAAAAAGCACTGCCCCGAGACGATGGTACTTCTAGGAAAACGAGACATAACAGTACCGACCTGCCTATGTGAGCCTAGGAAGCATTAAACCATTTGCACCTTTTGTGAAGTTTCTAAAGTTGAAGATGCAAGTACTTTGCATTTCTTAACACTACACCTTTTATAGACTAATGGAACTTTTTGGATTTGGTGGTTGTTTTTTTTGTTCGTTTGTTTGTTTGTTTTCCTGCATACTTCATGTACTTGTCTAACTAAAGGGAATTAATGTAGAGCAAGTATTCATTTAGGTAACACTATTTCATTCTTCAGTAGGTAGTACTTACTGCATAGCAGCGTTGCCACCTTTCACAGTGCCTCTTTAAATGGGTTAGAGTTTGAGTGACATGCCAGTTTTGAATTTATAAATATTCTGGTCTGGTGCCTATTAATGCCTATAAATGCCATTAATGGTATTTATAACACTTTTTTTTAAAGCTTCTTGATACGTGCATTATTAGCAGGTAAACCTAATCTTTCAAGATACGTATCTTAGGTTCATTCCTCATTGAAGTGGCTCCTCCAGAATGAAATGTATGTAATGCATTAATTCACTCAGCTTGACATACATGAGTTATATTGTTTCATCTCAAGGGATATAAACAACTTTTTTAAATATCATTTTTTTTAATAAGCTCACATGGGCAAAAAGGCCTCTAATTCCCAATGTGTTTTGTTTTGTTTTTTTTTCTAACTTGTGTGATATTTGAGAGATCACTTCCAAGTTTGTTGATCAGAGCTATAAACGCACCTAAACCCAGCCTTAAGCTCTTTCTGCCAGAAGAGAATTCCAAGTGGTGTATCAAGTTCCCTGTGAAATCTGACAATTGTAATCTCATTAGAGATTGTTTGGGGTTTTTTTTGGGGGGGGGGGGGGGGAGGTGTTTGTTTTTTTGCGAAGGAATTCACAGGTTGGCCATATGAATTAAGGCTCTCTTGTCATTTTGTAGTTCAGTGTGTGCCTTTCTTTGCATTTGTGTGTTCTTTTTTTTTTTAATCTGTTCTATAATGTCTTGTTTTAAAAGTCAAAATTTTGTACATAGCTTTAATTATTGTGCAGGGTTGTTTACGTGTTCGTCTTACTCTCTTACACCTGGCAAAGAAAGACTCTTAAGACTCTTGAAGGTCAAGTGGTTGTCTTTTTCCAGTGTGGGTTTTTTGTTGTTTGTTTTTTTTTTTTTTTTTTTTATGCCTGATGGAAATATCCCAGCTTTTCAGCAGCATGCATTATTGCACATCTGGAAAGGTTTTTATTATGCAGTTAAGGTCTTCCTCCAAAGCATCAGACACAGGTTACATAGGATGCTGGACTTGATGGTTCTTTCTAGCAAGTGGTACTTTGTAGCCACCTGCATCCCCAGCTGATAGTATGCTCTAATTTAGGGAGGGATGTAGTAAATTATCTGAAGGTAGTATTAACCTACGAGGATACTTTTCCTTTTGCAGTTTGTGGCTGCTGTTACACAGGTACATCCAGGTAGAATCTTGAGTATGCCAGATGCACCTTTTGCAGATTCACAGAAGGCCAGGATAGAAGTGCCCCCAAGGATCATCTTGTAGAACTTTTTTTAGGTAACAGTACAGTTGAAATGAGCTGGCCCAGCACTCTGTCAAGCTGAGTCTTAAAACTATCCAATGCAGGGGAATCCACTACTTCCCTTGGGAGGTTATCCCAATGTTTAAGTGTTCTCATGGTGAAAAATTTTCTTCTGAAGTCCAATGGGAATCTCCCCAGGAGTAACTTGTACCCCTTACCCCTTGTTTTTCCCATGTGTCCCCTTAGAAAAGGGGAGTCTCCATCCTGATAGCCACCCTTTATGTACTGGTGTGTGGTAATAAGTCTCCCCTAAGCTTTCTCTTCTCAAGGCTGAACAACCCCAGCTCTCTCAGCCTTTCCTGACATGGCAGGTCTTCCAGTCCTCTGATCATTCTTCTGGCCCTTCTCTGGAGGCTGTCTAGCCTGTCCACATCTTTTATGTGCAGCAGGGACCAAAACTGCAGCAGTACTCCAGATGTGGCCTGAACAAGCACTGAGTAGAGTGGGACAGGACTTCTTTATCTTTGCTGGTAATGCCCTTTTTGATGCAGCCTAGCATCCTGGTGGGCTTCTTTGCAGCTGCAGCACTCAAGATGAGCTTGTCATCCCTAAGTCAGGGCTGCTTTCCAGCCAAGTGGATCCCAGTCTGAGCTGCACTCCTGGGTTATGTATTCCCAGATGAAAGACTCTACATCCGTCCCTGCTGAAGTTCATCAGCTTCTTGATAGCCTACTCATTCAGCTTGTCCAGGTCTTCCTGGAGGGTGGCTTTCCCTCCTGGAGCATCAAGCTCCCCACTCATTGTGGTGTCATCTGCAAACCTCATCAGGCTGCTCTTGATCCCAGCATCCAGATCGGTTATGAAGATATTAAACAGTGTTGGACCCAATACCAATCCCTGAGGGAACCCTCTTGTGGCTGGCTGCCAGGTTGAGAAGGAACTATGTTGAGAAGGAACTATATACTACCATCCTCTGGGTATGGCCTGTTAGCCAGGTCCCCACCCACCACACAGACCACCTGGCTAGGCCATAAGGTGTCAGTTTCTCTAAGAGGAAGCTGTCAGAAGTCTTGGAAAAGTCCAAGTGGACAATGTCAGCTGCTCATCCTGCATGGACCAAGGGAGTTACTTTGTTGTAGAAGTTTTGGGGCTTCTTTTCTTTTTTTTTTTTTTTTTTTTTCTTCAATACTCTGAATAATTTTAGAATTCTGGCAGTATTGCAGGTGCACCTTGGTACTAGCAGCAGAAGAGAGTCTTGAGGCTGTGATTGCAAAGGAACTGACACTTGTGTGAACTCATGTGATGTAAAATAACCTTTGAACTGTGAGTGCAAGAAAAGCCATTTGGAGACCTGAGAATGAATTGAGGGTCTTCATGCAATATTTGAAGTTTTTTATATATATATTAAAAAAAACAACCCTACAATTATTTTCAGTCTCTTAAATTGTGAGTATATTCCTGTTCTTTTTTCTTAACCTTTTCTTTCATCTTCTCTCAGTTTAGTAGTGGCAGCAGTTGTAGCACCTGAAATACGTGTGTCTTGCCACATCATTAAGGGATTACCAGGCAACCTTTTTGTTTTGTTTTTTTTTTTTTCACTCTGACTTTTATTATTCTTTACAGACTGTATGGTACTGAAATGCCAAATGCACAATGAATATAAATTGCAGAAGTAAAAGATGTGAGTCACTGAGACCATTCTTAAATGAGATTTAAAAAAAAAACCCTCTGTAATAATTTCACAGTCAACCTATGCATACTCTTGTGATAGACTTGTTGACTTAGGAGAGACCTTGGTACTCGAGAAGGTAATGACTACCTAGAGCTAGATATTTTACAGTGCTTAGTGCTCCTTCACCTCTTTGCCATTGCCTCACTTTATGCTATAGACCTGTCGTCTTCTCTGCTGGAGAGAAATTAGCAGGGATTGCAAAATCCTTACTGAATTAATGATACTGATGTGATTCTTAGATTCTGGCCCACTTCAGTGTGTGAGCTTGCACTAATGCTTCAGCCTGTGTTTTGAGGCAAACGTGTTTGATCTACCTAGCTGCCTAGAAAGACTTAGTTCTCATCTGTATAGTATTGGTGTCTCAGAAATAACTAATTGGACTCTTAAAAGACACCTGTGTTTCAGAAATAATTAATTAATTGGACCCTTAAAACACACCTGTGAGGCAAAAAGGTCATATTCTTCATTGACAAATAGATAAATAGACCCTGAGTGACCTGTTGAAATGAACAACCATCAACCATAATCCCCACCCCTCAGTTCCAGTGCACTGCCCCATGTGTTTATCCTGCATAGTCTCAGATTATTCAGATGCTCAGAGTAATTTTGGTTTTCAGGTTGTTGCAAGTTTCACCATACTTCACAGGGAGTGTTTTCTTATCTCTGGTCCTCAGAACTGAGACCATACCAAAATTTCAATGTGACAATATTTTTTTCCAGGCCTTTTTATTTTATTTTTGTTTTTTTTTTCCACTTGCTTTATATTTTTCCAGGTAGGATAATGCTTTCTCATTTTGTGCTGCAGACATACCGGGTAGCCCCTGTTACCCATGCTACTCATCTTGAGCATTCCTTATTTTGTGCCCCTCGAAGTAGACATAGTTGCAATGCACTTTACCCTGTGAGACTTGGTAAATATTTTTTCAATTCAGTCTCTTTTTAAAGGCTGTGATGTTAGATTTAGTGTCTGTAATCTAGAATTCAGTTTTAAGCTGAAATGTCTCCACAGTATTTAGATCATATTTATTTTGGGCCCATGGGCACCTAGCCTGAGAAACTACAGATGTGTAACTGTTTTCTTTAGTAACTGAGACATGTTAAGTTTACATAAAACAGGTCTTGCAAAACCAGCAGCATCTCCCCCGGTTCTGCTTTTCATCCATAACATGCAGTTGGCTGCTACCCTTCAAGCACATATGATGAAGGAAAGCCTTTTAAGTGTAGGTATTCCTTTAATGCAATGATTTGTGAAGGCATGCATTAGCCTGTCTGATAAACAAGCAAAACTGAGTTGCTAAAACAAGATGACACAGTGACCAAAAGGACACAACAGAAATTGTACTAGAAGTATGCTTAAGTGAGAATTTGATCCATTACCTCTATCAGGGTTCTTTTTATTGTTATGATGAG
Source organism: Ramphastos sulfuratus (assembly GCA_013399055.1). Classification (NCBI taxonomy): domain Eukaryota; kingdom Metazoa; phylum Chordata; class Aves; order Piciformes; family Ramphastidae; genus Ramphastos; species Ramphastos sulfuratus. The sequence goes on along the minus strand of WBNM01010024.1, from coordinate 36,724 downwards.
GACCATTTTTTTCAAATGTTGTGGTGTTTCCTGGAGGCTCCATTTTAAAAAAAAAACAAAAACATTCAAAAAACCTTAACTCTCACTAGAACGCTTTTTGCTTTCCCCTTTAAAGGAAGTCTTGCATATGACAGGGGTGGAATGTAACTGTGCATTGAAGCACTATTCCTGTTCCTACTAAAGTATCACTTCTACAGAAATCTCAAGTGATTGAATAGACTTTTTCTATCATAAACTGCTTAATACCCCCCTCACTCCCCTAAGGTGTTTGGATATTTGCATGTGTTTACAGCTCTGACTGGGGCATGGTTGTGAGAAAGGCCACAGAGAGGTGTAAGCTGTGCAAAGTCCAAGCCACTGTCAAAGCAAGGCTGCTCTTCTGCAGCTGATAGCCCAGCAGTTGATCTTGCTGCTTCTGTACCAGTGTGTAGTGGCTCACAATCTGCCCGTTGTCGTTTTAGGTTTAAATAGAAACACTTCTCAAGGAGACAGAGTCATGAGACAGTAGATTGCTCACTGTCAGTGAATTAAAATGTTCTGATTTGGAGCTCTGTGTCTAAGCAGTATTCTCTTTGCGTCCACTGGGATCAATGCTGAAATTCCATTTCTGTGCTGTACTGATTAATGGCTGCAATGAAGAGGAAAATGATTTAGTAGGAACTAATAGTGGATTTAAATCTGAAATTCTCTTTTACCCCTAGAGAAGTTTGGTCGTTCAGTTTGGTAGATAGAATTAAGTCATTTGGTCTTTTGGTTTTTTTTTAAACTTAATAAAATCTTTCCCATCTTTTTCCTTGAGGTAGCAATTCAGGCATCTATATTTGACAGTATTTACTTAATTAATGTAAGTTCATTTATGAGATCTTTATTTTAAATTCAGATACACTCCAAAAAAAAAAAAATCCAGAAGAAATTCCACCACAAAAAACTGCGTTAAGATGGAGTTGAAGGTGCTGATGTCCTTACAGGTGAAGCAGACAGGAAGTCACAAGTTAAGGCTCTTTCACAAGCTTTAGGAATTGCTTCCTTTTTTTTTGGACAAGATAAGTGAATAAGAAAAAAGAAATCCAAACAAAGCAACTTAGCAGCTGTAACTCTGACCCTCTGTAGGTTATCTGGTATGATACTGGGCTGTAAGGTATGTGACTGAGTCTCAGACATTATCCTGATGCGATGTTTACTCCAGTTTAACGCAGTCTTTTGTTTGGAAATCTGTAGGTGTACAGCTAGAACATGAGATAAAGATACCTTTGAAAGTTGATGAAACAAATGTTGGACATTTCTATATTTTTATATATTACAAAGGGCATTTTTAATTTTTTTTTTCCTTGCAGTTTTAGTAATTATTTAGACAGTAATATACATAGATTGTGACAATGTTTTCTGCCATATCCATTACTTCGGTGTAATTCTATTTTATGTAGCAAAAATGTGTATATACAAAGGAGATTATTATGTAAAAAAAAAAAAATTAAGAAATAGGCTGGAACCCTTCAGAACAGGGACTGTCTTCTGTGTCTGCTAAGTACTTAATGCCTTGAGGTCACAGTCCCAGCTCTTAGCCGAGCCCCGTGGTGACTGAATTGCCAAGCGATGAGCACAGAGGGGCAGCTCCTCTGCTTTCCACAAGAAGCCTTAGTACAAATGTTGCCATGAAGCTCACCTCGCCACTGCCTGCTGCTGGGGCCGTGCCCTATGTGGTCATTCCCAATGCCACTGGCCAACAACTCAGTTTGCTTAGAGTTCTTGTGTCCTTTGCTCCGGTCTTTCCTTTTGGCAGCAGGAAAGGAAATCTGAGATGGGAGCTTTGATGTCATCGGGGAAATCTTGTGAGCAGGGTGATCCTTCCAGAGCTTGTTCAGGCCTCCTGCAGTGTCCTTTGAAGCCAAACAAATGATTGATTTCGAGGGACTCTGGATGTGTCCTACAAGATCAAATTGTGCTGCTGTAGCAGCTGTTACACCTGAGGACCTGGTTGGCCAAGTTCTTCAGGAGTGGTCTAAAAATACTGTAAAAATATAAATATATTTAATTACATGTACTGAGGGGGAAAAAAAAGCCTATTTGTTCTGGTCAGAGTTCAGATTATTATATGAATTTTGATTTCTTAGTCATTCTTTTGCGTATCTATTGCTTTAACTGTTATGTATGAAAGAGGAAGTGACTCTAAAGCGTGAGAAAGATGAGGATTCCACCTGTTTGTTTTTTTTTTTTAATGGTTATGTTATTTAGGAATGGATGTCAGCAATCTAACTCCATATTAATGCAGTTTTTGTGCATTAGAAGATGTGTGTATATCATACACCCACATTTTATATCTAATATATTATATATATTTGGTACTAACTTTGTATTTTTTCCCTGAAATGTTGCCAAATCCCAAACTGCAAATGTTCTCACACTTGTAAGACTTTTGGTACTTAATAACTGAATGTATTAGGAAATGCTCTGGTATGAAAGGAAGAGAGTGTTTGTTGTGTGGTTTCCCACAAGACAGGTGGCTCCATCAGCAGGCACCATTGCCTTTTTTTTTTTTTTTTCCACATCTCGTTTCATTGCAGCATCACCTGGAAACCAGTCTGTGCTTTAGCTGAGCTGCAGCCCTGCCCTTACAGTGCAGCCCAACACTGTGCTAAGCCTGAAAGCTGTGACTGGTACTAGTAAGAATAGCCACCAGTGTGCCACAAAGGCATTTATTAAATGCAGAAACAGACCTTTCTACAAAAGCCAAAACCTTCTGTTGTGTGTTCCTTTCTTGTCATGACATTGTATGATATTGTAAGATTATTGTATGTCCTTGTTTGCATTATAAAATGTGATTTGATTTTTTTTTTCCTACTTAAAGGCATAAATATAGCAACTTTGTATAAAGGTAGCTTTCTAAAGTTTTTATTTCTTTTGTATTAAATTCTAAACAGTGGGAGTACCATTGCCAAATTGTTTATATAACATTTCCATTCGTGAATATGTTTCTACAAACATTCCTTATTTCTTTTATGAAAAAAAAGTGGTATTATACTATGCAGAAAGAGTGTATTTTTATGCCATTCCACACTAATCAACAAACAAATTAATTTCACTTGTTTTAAGCTGTCAATATGGAGAAAGCTTACCACATGTGCATTTTGAAGAGATGTATTATGACATTTTTCCCCTTTAACAGTGCCAACTTCATTTGGGAAAAAAAAAAGACAAAAGACAAAACAAAACATGAACTGTAGCATGGCAATAAACTATTGATTTTACATTGAAAATTGTCTGAGAGCTGCTTTGATGTCTCCTAGTGTGAGTGTCACTGTGTTTGGGATTAGCTGAGAAGGAGTTAGTTCTCCTCAGAGCATCTTTCTAGTGCTGTAGCTGGTGACACAGCAGTGTTTTGGCTGCTGCTAAACAAGCATCCAGGCTGTGCTTTCCCTGCCCCAAGAGTACACTGAGGGGTAGGCAAGATCTTGGGAGGGGACACAGCTAAGCCAGCTGACCCAAACTGCCCGAAGGGGTATTCCATGCTATATGATGTCAGCTCAGATACATATACTAAGTGAAAGAAGTATGGGGTATTCATCCATGGTGTCTGTCCTCCAGAGGGACCACTATGCATAGATCCCTGCTTCCCAAGACTACGCACCGTCTGCTGATAGGAAGCAGAGAAGAACATCTCTCTCTGCTTTTGCTTCTGCATGGTCTATTGTCTTGCCTATCATTATTATTAAATTGCTCCTATCTTACCACTGGCTTCTGTATTATTTTCTCCTTTCTAAGAAGGGAAAGTGACAGAGCAGCTTTGGTGGGCATTTGGCCCCCAGTCAGAGCCAAACCACCACAGTCACTGCACTGTAATTCAGTGGCATGAGCATTTTTGCTTTTCTTTAGGTCTTTGCTTCAAGTACCTAGCTTCACTCACCAGCCACTTGTATTCTACTCACTAAAAACAGACAACTCAGGCCATGATTGTCTGAAGTCTCTTTGTTTCTATTAGTGTTCTGTCACATCTCTCACCTAGGTATTTTTGTCATTGTGGTAGTACTACTGTTGCTATCAACTGCTGGTTAGTAGAACATGCCAGCAGTTCAGATGTGCTCCTTTCTCAGTTACTGACTTAAGAGCTGGAGTACTGTGCCCAGTTCTGGAGGCCCTATTACAGAAAGATCTGCACATGCTGGAACATGTCCAGAGAAGGGCCATGAGGATGATCAGAGGGCTGGAGCTCCTCTCCTATGAGGACAGGCTGAGAGGGTTGGGGTTGTTCAGTCTGAAGAACAAGTCTCTGAGGAGACCTTACTGTGACCTTTCAGTATCTGAAGGGGGCTACAAGAAAGCTGCTGAGGGACTTTTTAGGGTGTCAGGTAGTGATAAGACTGGGGGGAATGGATCCAAGCTGGAGGAGATAGATTAGGTTAGACATTAGGAAGAAGTTCTTCACCATGAGGGTAGTGAGACACTGGAACAGGTTGTCGAGGGAGGCGGTGGAAGCCTCATCCCTAGATGTTTTTAAGGCCAGGCTGTATGTGGCTCTGGGCAACCTCATCTAGTGTGAGGTGTCCTTGCCCGTGGCAGGCGGATTGGAACTAGTTGATCCTTGAGGTCCCTTCCAACCCCGACAATTCTGTGAAATCTTCACAGAATCTAAATGGAATTCATTAGTGTAGTACTTAGAAATTCAGAAAGGAAGTAGGAAGAAAATTCAGTATTTACAGAATCACAGAAGGTTAGCAGTTGGAAGGAAACTGAAAAGCGTATGCAGTCCAACTCCCCTGTCAGAGCAGGAGCACCTACAGCAGATCACACAGGAACACATCCAGGCAGGTCTTGAATATCTCGAGAGACAGAGACGCCACAACTCCCTTGGGCAGCCTCTTCCAGGGTTCTGTCACCGTCTGTCGTGGTAGGCCTGAAAAGGCCAAGGTGGGCTTGTACATGTCCTGGCTTGCCCAGGCACGCTCCCCTGCCCCCCCTCCTTCCGAGCTGGGGGTGGTGGCCACAAAAGCCCCAGCTTCACCTAATATGGGCAAACTGGGCAAAGTGCCATCTTGATTGGCTAGTCTATGTCCAAAGGCCCATCAGTCTCGGGCTGAACTATATAAAGGATGAGCAGGTAGCACAAGCTCGCTCGCTTGCTCTCGCTCCTCTCTCGCTCTGCTATTGTGTCCGTGCCTGCTGAGGCATCCATGCGGTCGGCCTGCTGCCAAGAGAGCCAGGACCAGCCAGCGTGACACCGAGACTGCACACCGAGACTGCACATCGAGACTGCACACCCAGACTGCACACCCAGACTGCACGTCCTGCCTCCACATGAGTCTGCTGCCAAGACAGCCAGGACCAGGTCAGAGATCGTCTGCCTCCCTTCAAAGCCTCCAGCAGCTTTCGGCCCGGCAGCAGCCCCACCACGTGCTTGGGTATTGTTTTCCCGTGATATTTTTGTGAGTAAATACTTCAAGCCTCTTGTAATCATTGATTGCCTTCTGCCATAAGCAGAAAGAGCTTCCTGCGCCCATCCAGTGGCTAAGCAGGGTAATCAACTGCAAGCGGTGTAAGTGACCGCACAAACCTTCTCTACCAGTACAAATGTTTGCTTATGCTAGTTGCCTTTAAAGTTATCCAGTTTTGCCTGTTCCCTGTATGTATACATTTCCAAACCGTGCGTTTTTGAACCTTGAATATAAGTTTTGTGGCGAGATTTAATGTTAATAAACAGTTTTCATAGTTATTAACAGTCTCTGCCTGGATATCAAAATTTATATCATTATTAATTTTGAATACCATTCATTACACCATCACAGTGGGAAAAAAAAAATCCTCATGTTTCCATGGAACTTCCTATGCCTCAACTTCCACCCATTGCCCCTTGTCCATCATCACAGGATGTTAGGGGTTAGAAGGGACCTCTGGAGATCTTCCAGTCCAACCTGCAGGAGCAGAGAATCCAGTGCAGGTCACACATCACACAGGAACACATCCAGACAGGGCTGGAAAGGCTCCAGAAAAGGAGACTCCACAATCTCTCTGGGCAGCCTGTGCCAGGGCTCTGTCACCCTTACACTCAAGAAGTTCTTCATGTTGAGGTGGAACTTCCTGTGCCACAGTTTCCATCCATTGCCCCTTGTCCTATCCCAGGGCACAAGTGAGCAGATGCTGTCCCTTCCTTCCTGACACCCTGTCTTGGCCAGTTTGAATCTAGAACAAACACCTGGAATTAGTCCTCGCAGAACAAGACACACAAACTTTTCGCAGAGGAAAAGGCATGGCAGAACAAGGCTTCTGTATGATCCTGCACATCCACAAAGCTGGTAAGATGAAAGTTACCGTTTCTATGATGCTGAAATGAAGAGTGCACTGGTGGGGATTGTGCTATGGTACCTCCTGTTCACTGCTTTTAACTTGCAATGCGAATGATACAAAAGCAGGCATCTGGGAGAGTCTGGCACGTGTACCCAAAACCTTAAAATGGTTTAGACTACTTTGAGAACCGATCTCCAGGAACGTGATGAAATTAACCTGGGGCAACTGCAAGCTTCTTTGTTGAGGCAGAAGTACAGAAGTTCAGTGGAAAGTGTGTGCCTAGCTGGCAGCTCTCTGGAGCAAGGCTTCTGTGCTGCAGTGCACTGTCAGGGCAAACTGAAGTCAAGTGCTGCTGGCATTATGCAGCATGGGGAAAGAATCATAGAATGGTTTAGGTTGGAAGGGACCTCAAAGTTCATCCAGTTCCAAGCCCCCGCCAGAGGTAGGGACACCTCCCACTGGAACAGGTTGCTCAAAGCCTCATCCAACCTGGTCCTGAACACCTCTAGGGAGGTTGTGGAGCACAGAATCACAGAATGTGATCAATTACATTCTGTGATTCTGTGCTCCACAACCTCCCTGTGCCACCTGTGCCAGTGTCTCACTACACTCACTGCAAAGAACTTCCTCCTAACATCCAGTTTCAATCCCCCCTCTGCCAGTTTAAATCCATTCCTCCTCCTCCTCCTCCTCCTATCATTACAAGACCTTGTCAATAGTCCCTCCCCAGCCCTTCTGTAGTCCCCTTCAGATCCTGGAAGGCCACTCCAAGGTTTCCTGGAAGCCTTCTCCACTCCAGGCTGCAGAGCCCCAAGTCTTGCAACCTGTCCTCAGAGCAGAGATGCTGCATCTCTGAGCAATGCTAAAAAGAAGGGCAAGAAGAGCCTCCACTCCTTATTGGACCTGGATGGGAACACCGTAACTGAAGATGAGGAAAAGGCTGAGGTCCTGAATACCTTCTTTGCCTCGGTTTTCAACAGTGAGGAGGGAGGAGTTCAGGACAAGTGGCCTCTTGAGCTGGGTGATGGGGTCGGGGAGCAGTGTGTTGCCCTGGAAGTCCATG
>WBNM01010024.1:3743-28783 GCA_013399055.1 Ramphastos sulfuratus | reverse complement strand
AAGGGTGGTTGTGGCCAGCAGGAGGTTGCTTTCTTCTCTCAGGCAACCAGCACCAGAACAAAAGGACACAGTCTCAAGCTGTGCCGGGGAGGTTTAGGCTCGAGGTGAGGAGAAAGTTCTTCACTGAGAGAGTCATTCCCCACTGGAATGGGCTGCCCAGGGAGGTGGTGGAGTCACCGTCCCTGGAGGTGTTCAAGGCACGTTTGGATGTGGCACTTGGTGCCATGGTCTAGTCTTGAGGTCTGTGGTAGTGGGTTGGACTTGATGATCTTTGAGGTCTCTTCCAACCTTGCTATACTGTGATACTGTGATACTGTGTGATCTTCGTGGCCTTCCTGTGGACTGGCTCCAACACTTCCATGTCCTTCTTGTGTTGGGAGCTCCAGAACTGCACACAGGACTCCAGGTGGGGTCTGAGGAGAGCAGAGCAAAGGGGCAGAATGCCCTCCCTTGCCCTGCTGGTCAGGCTCCCCTTGCTGCAGCTCAGGACACGGCTGCTGTCTGGGCTGCGCGCGCACATTGCAGGCTCACGCGGCAGGTTTCCCAGTCACGTAACTCGCTAACATAAAAGGCAAGTTCCCGCGCCAAAGCTGCGCCTGCCGCTTACGGCCCGTAAGGAAGCCGGGCTCAGGTACGGCGCGCAGCTCCCGTTCGGAAGCAGAGCGCCTCCAGCTCCTGGCAGGCAGGCGGACTGCGGCTCCCAAAGTGCCCCGCGCTGCCGGAAGCGGCGCTTCCTCTGACGCCATTTCCGCTCGAGCTCGCTGGGGCTGGGGCGTTCGCGTGCTGGTTGGCGTGAGGCGGTTCGTGGGGCCTTGGTGACGGCAGTGGCAGCATCATGGTGAGCAACGGAGAGGAGCGGTGGCGGTCTGCGATGGTTTCTCGAGGGGNGGTGTTTCGTCCCGCCCGTGCCCTGAGCCTTCATCATGGCTGACATGGTGGAGACGGGCGGGAAGGCGCTTTTGCCTTGGCTCCAAGAAGCCCTGGAGCGGCAGCGCCGAGTCGCGGAGGGTGAGAGGCCGCTCTTGATGAACTACCGAGAGCTGCTCTCGTGCTCTGTGCCGTCTTCTGCGCCCTTTTGATTGTTCTTGTCCAAGCCGTGAGGGAATGGGTACAAAACCGTGCGCTGATCGTGCGGCCAAGTAAAAAGCGATAGAACTTTCTGAAGAGGGTTGATGCAATTTGTTCGTCCGGGATTTGATTCGAACTCATTTAAATCATGAGGTCACGGAATCATTTAGGTGGGTTCAGCTGCCGAGTGCACCATGAAACTATATCCCAGAGCACCACATCTTTTAAATAGCTCCAGGCATGATGACTCAAGGACTTTTTAAGACAGTCTGCTGCAGTGCTTGACAACCCTTTTGGTGAAGAAATTTCACCAAATTGCTATTTTAAACTGCCTCTGGTGCAACTTGAAGCCATTGTGCTATCAAGACCTCGAGTTCTTCATGAGTAGTGGGTTTTAACAGCATGTACCCATTAATGATATAATTGGTGTGCATGGAAATGCAAACAAGATTCAACACAAATATTGAAATAGTAAATTCCTAGCATGCTTACTAAGTAGACTTTTTTTAGGTTTGGCTGGTTGTACCTATCTTTGGTCTGTCTGCATTGTTTGGATGTGGTGTTTAAGGGTATGGTTTAGGGTGAGTAGGGTTATAGGTTGGACTTGGTGATCCTGAGGGGCTTTGCCAATCTGGATGTTTCTGTCATCTGATGGTTAGCCACACGGAACAGCAACATAAATGTTCCCATACAGTAATGTACTGGTAACAGCCTTTCAGGCTTACAGAGGATGTTTTTAGGAGCAGATTAGAGTCTGTCTTACAATGTTTTCATGTGATGAAGAGCTTGCCAGATAGATTTTTTTTTTTTTTTTTTTTTTTTTTTTTTAAGGAAGAATCCAGATGAATTTACAATTTTTAGCCAAACCAAATTGGATGTAGCAATAAATGATTTTAATAAAACATCATTCAGGTTGTTAGTGTCAGGGATTTGTTTTTTAAAACTATTTTTTTTATTAAGGTGAAGGAAATCTGTTTGTGTTAACTCTCTTTTAGGCATCGCTTTCCCTTGCTCCTGTGAACATTTTCAAGGCAGGTGCAGATGAAGAAAAGGCAGAAACAGCTCGGCTGGTAAGTGCGTTTCTCTGAGAAACTGGTAATACGCGAGGTAATTTGTCTTTATTTTAAATATTGAACTTCATGTTTCATTGTTTTTTCTTGGTACATGTCTGTGAACAAAAGGTGGGAGGGGTGTTGTTTATACTACCAATTAGAGACGCTCCTCAGAGATGTTCAAAACCTCTGTGCCTTAGCTCAGAAGGCTGATGTTCACTGGAAGGCCTGTGAGACAGGGTTCTATGGTTTCTGTAAGAATTAAGTATGTTTGATCTGGCTGTCAAAGTGTAGCAGTTAAGAAACTTGGACCCACACTCTGCTGAAAGGAGTGTGGCTGTCAAAAGGTTGTGTTACTCTGTGCCCTGGGAAGTTAAGGGCTAGCATCTACTTAGAAAATCATTTATTTCTACTTTAATGTAAGGTGTATTTGCTTTCATTTCAGTCATCCTTTGTTGGTGCCATTGCTATTGGTGACCTAGTCAAGAGCACTCTGGGTCCTAAAGGCATGGTAAGACAGCTGCAAGTTCTTTGTGGTCTTAATTTAGTTTTAATAGTCAAAACATGTTTGCAAGCCATATTCTATATCTTGTAGGACAAGATTCTTCTAAGTACTGGGAGAGATAGCACGGTAACAGTTACCAACGATGGTGCCACCATCCTGAAAGCTATTGGAGTTGACAACCCAGCTGCCAAGGTCTTGGTTGGTGAGTTTTTAACAGCTTGTCATTTGAGTACTTGGCATTTCTCTGTTTGTAACTCTACTGTGCAGTTTCTGCTTGTTCCTAGAAACGCATTCTTCAAATAATGTGAAAAATTGAGAGGGAGCAGAATTCCTCAAGTAAGGAGGCCAAGGTGTTGCAAGAATTGTGAAACTCTGAAAAAGAAAAGTTGAGGCATATGCTGCTCTTACAAAACTGCTCTGTTGTCTCCTTGCTTTCCCTAAACCTCAGTCGGTCCTGGGAACCAAAAGGAGCAAAAGACATCTGTGTGCCCGTCTTTTCTTTTTCACCGGGAAAACTGAAAACAGAATTTACTGGGGTACACATTCTCTCTGGTTCTCCCTGATTTAAACCTCTTTCTCTTGCTTCATCAACGTTCTACTTCAGACAGAGTTTACCTTTGTGATCAGTTATCTTAATGGGCAGATCATCCAGTTTCAGTGACAAGTGGAATCCTGAACAATTCATTGTAAAGTTTCTCTATTTTGTGGCATACTTGGTTGTTCTCTGCCTGCGTGTGCCTTAGGCTGCTATCTGGCCCTGCTTCTTTTTGTTGAGAGAAGACTGAGGGGAGATCTAATAAATGTTTATAAATGTCTGAGGGCTGGGGGTCAGGAGAGGGAGGACAGGCTCTTTTCACTTGCAGCTTACATCCATTGCTCTTGACAAGGAGCAATGGGTGGAAGCTGCAGCACAGGAGGTTCCAGCTCAGCACAAGGGGGAACTTCTTGACTGTAAGGGTCACAGAGCAGTGGCACAGGCTGCCCAGAGAGGTTGTGGTGTCTCCTTCTCTGGAGCCTTTCAAGGCCTGTCTGGATGTGTTCTTGTGTGACCTGAGCTAGATTGTCTGGGCCTGCCATGGTAGGGGGTTTGGACTTGATGATGTCTTTGGGTCCCTTCCAACCCCTGACATCCTATGATCTTTAGGAATGGGGAAAGAGAGAATTAGCACTTGACCATTGCCAAACTGGAACCAATCTCTAGGTTGAAAATGGAAGCGCAGGATTTTGAAGGATGCCGTTTTATTTGCTTGTCAGGTTTTTGTGTTACTCAGAGTGACTTCTTTAAACTGTTGAAAAGTAAGATTCTTTTTTTATTCTTGAAGCTGATCTGAGATAAGAGTATTTGTATGTAAAGCTGGTAGATGTAAGTGTGGCATTTTGATTCAAAACATTAATGCAGAAACTTCTTTCCTTAGATATGTCAAAGGTTCAGGATGATGAAGTAGGCGATGGAACTACTTCTGTCACAGTGTTGGCAGCTGAATTACTGAGGGTAACGTATTAGTTTCTAAGATGTGTTTCTGTTTGGAAGTTAGTCCTGTGATACCAATAGGAGGGATGTTATTTGATGTTTATGAAGAGAGCTTCAAAATGCTCTATTGCTGTGGAAACTGATAGAAAAAAACCCTTAAGTATTGTCCCATTCATATTTTCTTAAAATCTTATATTATATTTCTTTTTATTTATGAATTCACAAGAATTCTAATTTGGTACGTATTTAAGAATTGTTTTCTCTCATTTCATTATGTAACATTACGTTACAGGCCGTTTCCTAGTCATTGCACAGAGTAGCATGGAGCACTGCTTAGTTGAGATTCAGTCCTCTGAAATCCTTTTCCATAACAGTAATAAGGGAAAAAAACACCTGTCAAATTTTGTCCTTAAGTGCATGAGCCCTGAATTCATGCTGTTCTTCGTGCTCTGCATTCAGAGTTTGCACTACCAGAATCACTTCAGAAGTGAGGAACTCTTGATGGCAGTGGTGTGCCAGTAAATCTAATCATCTCAGATTAGGAGCATCTGAGAAATTATTTGTGAGCTTGCCAAGTTCCTTGCAAAAAAGAAGTTTGGAGATTTATTAGTTTTCAGCTACACTCTTAAGTTGCAGCTATAAGTAAACAGGAAACTTAGCTCAAACATGAAGTGGAAGATTGCAGCCCAGATAGCCAACTGTATCCTGGGCTGCATCAAAAGAAGTGTGGCCAGCAGATCTACTCCACTGTGGTGAGACCTCACCTAGAGTACTGTATCCATTTCTGGAGCCTCTACTACAAGAAAGATCTGACAGTGCTGGAATGTGTCCAGAGAAGGGCCACAAGGATGATCAGAGGGCTGGAGCTGCTCTGCTATGAGAACAGGCTGAGAGAGTTGAGTTGTTCTGTCTGGAGAAGAGAAGGCTCTGAGGAGACCTTATTGTCGCCTTCCAATATCTGAAAGGGGCCTATAGGAAAGCTGGTGAGGAACTTTTTAGGGTGTTAGGTAGTGATAAGACTGGGGGGAATGGAGCAAAACTGTAAGTGGGTAGATTGAGATTGGATGTTAGGAAGAAGTTCTTCACCGTAAGGGTGATGAAACACTGGCATAGATTAGCCAGGGGCGGTGGAAGCCTCATCCCTGGAGGTGTTTAAGGCCAGTCTGGATGAGGCTCTGGCCAGCCTGATCTAGTGTGAGGTGTCCCTGCCCCGGCAGGGAGGTTGGAACTACATGATCCCTGGGGTCTCTTCCAGCCCTGACAAGTTTATGATGCTGTGATTGCTATTTGTAGTATCTGTTTGGTTGCTATTCCTATTTGCTTTAGGATTGTGTTTTTTAATCAAAATTTCCTGATGATACTCCAGGAGTAGATCATACTTTCTGAACTGGAAGAGAAACCTGACAGTAGTGATTTTAATTTCATTGTTACATCTCTCTGGCTTTTACTGACATTCAGAATTTTATAATTACTTGGAAGTGTCTTTGGTAATCAGTGCAAATGTACCTTGGAGGATAAAAGCTGATTATTCACTTCATTTAAATAGGAGGCAGAATTATTAATTGCAAAGAAGATTCATCCTCAGACCATCATTGCAGGCTGGAGAGCAGCCACAAAAGCTTCAAGAGAGGCACTTCTGAAAGCAGCTGTGGATCATGGGTTAGTGATGTACATTTGCTGCAATATTTTATAAACCAGCCAAGAGTGAAACATCAGTGAGAACTGAACGCCACTGGGAAATTCTTCACTCAATTGTTGTCTTTTAAGTGAAGTAAAGGCCGAATTTAGGAAGTTTTTTAACAGCTAAGAAAGAAAAGACTCTGTTTTCCTTTGCTAAACTCCAAAAGCTTTATGAAGTGATTTAAATTAACTTAGGATGTTCAGGAACAAATGAGCAATAATTTGCTCCCCAGAACAAATGTCTGGGCTGTTATTTCAGATTTCATAATCAGATTTTAAATGTGACTGTTTTTAGCCGATAGTTGGAGAGCAGAGACTTGCTAAAGCCACATCGCAAAGGTTCTCCATTTCAAATAGAAGGTTGTCTTCTGGGACACAGAAGGGATTCTGTGCAGCACTCCTCAGAGTGCAACATGGTACACATAGATACAGGCTAGAAGGAGGGGGGTATTCAGTGGTAGGTTAATGATAGTGAAGGATTTCAGGCTTTCCACTTTAACTTAAGGATTTTATTTTAGTGATGATGAAGTCAAATTCCGTGAAGACTTGATGAACATTGCGGGAACGACTCTTTCATCCAAATTACTTACTCATCATAAGGATCACTTTGTCAAACTAGCTGTAGAAGCTGTTCTGAGGTTGAAAGGTTCTGGTAATTTGGAGGCTATCCATGTCATTAAGAAACTTGGTGGCAGTTTGGCTGATTCCTACTTAGATGAAGGTAAGTCTTTGTATGTTGGCTGTAAGTGTGCTTTAGAAATAGTCNGGGGGACTTTTTGACTGTAAGGGTCCCAGAGCACTGCCACAGGCTGCTCAAAGAAGTTGTGGCATCTCCTTTTCTGGAGCCTTTCAAGGCCTGTCTGGATGTGTTCCTGTGTGACCTGAGCTAGATTGTCTGGTCCTGCTGTGGCAGGGGGGTTGGACTGGATGATCTCTTTGGGTCCCTTCCAACCTCTGACATCCTGTGAGCCTGTGAAGCTGTTTAGAGTCACGCATCTCTCTACAGTTTTTTTTCTAGGAAACATTGCTATGTTATTTAATAGTAAATATAGGGGGCATTGTAATAATGCTATGCTTTTTAAATGTGAATTCTTAAAACATCTTGCTGTTACTACAGGGTTTTTACTCGACAAGAAGATTGGCGTAAATCAGCCAAAAAGAATTGAAAATGCAAAGATTCTTATTGCAAACACTGGTATGGATACAGACAAGATTAAGGTATGTGACATAACTGCTTTTGTGAAATAATGGTTTCCTAAATAGAATTCCTTTTTAGACTGTCCTCTTTGTTCTTGATTTAGATTTTTGGCTCTCGTGTTAGAGTGGACTCTACGGCAAAGGTAGCAGAAATAGAACAGGCAGAAAAAGAAAAAATGAAGGAGAAGGTAGACCGTATCCTTAAGCACGGAATAAACTGCTTTATTAACAGGTATGTATTGTTTGGAAAAGAAGTAGAGTTTATAATGTAGTGAGAAAGTAGCATAAATACTGGAAGAAGATTTATTTATTCTTTTATCTGTAAAATTAGGTGATCATACCTAATGTTTATTGGCTGGGCGCTTTTTCTGTGCTTTCTCTAATGCATCATTTCTCTCCTGCCTCCCTCCACCTTTGAGAAATGAAGCTAATTAACCAGGAATTAGTGTTTCAGTCCATTTGAAGCAATGTCACCATGCTTTTATCCTAACATTTATGAATGCCAGCATTATTGTCCATATCTCCCTTGGATGTGGAAAGTCTGTGCTGCTGATTGCATTTAGTGGAGACTGAAAGTGTTATCCTTTTTCTTTCATTAAAATGCTGTTACTGTAGTACTGCTCCAGATTCAAGTGTTCAAAAAGTGTCTTTGCTTTCTGTCATGAGCCTTTTGTACACATCTTTGAAAGCAGGAAAGAACACCATCATCACTGATGTCACAGTCTAGGTTACTGATTTTCATTAGTAGTGTACTTCTCTTAAACTGTCACACTGCTAAAAAAAAAACCTTCAAGCTTTTAATAGTGAGAAAGGCTTCTGCCTTCAGTAATTTTCGTTGGACTGAAACTGCCATGCGTATGAGCAGGTTGACATGTGGTGATTCAGTGTATCATGTGGTCTGCAGGGAAGCTGATTACTACTACACCCAAGAATAGGAGTTGTAAGAGGAGCATGATTTCCCACAGTACCAAAGATTTAATCTTTCAGGATGAAGTGCCATCCTACAACTCAACTTCAGAGTCTGTGTTAAACATCTGTAAAATCCACTGACAGACTGATGAATCTCATAAAATCATAGAATGGTTTAGGTTGGAAGGGACCTCAAAGCTCAGCCAGTTCCAGCTCCCCACCATAGGCAGTGACACCTCCCACTAGAATAGGTCCCTNACTCCAAGGTCTCCTGAAAACCTTTTCTTTTCCAGGGTGCAGAACCCCAACTCTCTCAGCCTGTCCTCAGAGCAGAGCTGCTGCAGCCCTCTTTATCATCTTTGTGGCCTCCTGGACTCGCTCCAACGTAGTCCTGATGTCTATGTCATGTTTCACATATATTCATGCAAAATTAGTGCCCTCTTAAATACACAGTCCCGTTGTGTCCAGGCTCCCCCTGGAGTTGAGTCCTGTTGGCAAATTAATGAAAGACTCCTATGAAGTATGGACAAAAAAAAAAAAAAAAAAAAAATCTTTAACTACATAAGGAATCTGAGGTAGCAGTCAGTGTAGCCAGGCTAGTGGTATTCCAGTTACTCTGACTTTTCACTTCCAGATATAAGTCTCTTATCATTGTGCTTGGAATATCATTCTGCTTATAGGCAGGCTGTAGGCCCACTTCACATTTGATACTGTTAAGAGCTTACCTGTCACTGAGGAGGTTTGACAAGGTCAAGGCTATACAGATCCAGAGTAGGAAGCTCTGTACATACCCATCAGCACTAGCTGTCTCTTTGGAAGACAGATTAGAAACATCTTTTTGCAAGAGGTGGCATCTTGCAGCTCCTGCTCAATCTCTACAATATTCAGTCTCTAATTTGGAAAGGAAGATTACTTTGTTATGCCACTCCTGAATGGTCATTGATCATTTAGCTTTAGATAACTACTTCATTCTAGAGGGCGGGATATATACTCTGTGGTCTGCTCATTGTATACATTGCAAGCCTGACCCTTTCTTCTTAAAAGAGTTGTCTACTGTTTGGATTTTATATTGGTGAAGGAATTAACCACGACCTTACTTCACATATGTTTGTGCACTTTGCTAGGATAGGCAGTTAAGGGCCCAGCAGGCACTTAGGATCAAAGGACTTAGAATTTAAAGCACGTGGCTCTCTGTGCTTGGTGTGTCTTTAGGGGAAAAATATTTCAGGCAGCTTTGATTATTTTTTTTTTTTCTTTTTTTTTTCCCCCCCCTTAGTTTTGCATATTTTCCTGTCCTTGCATTCACCTCTGATGTGCCTGTGTTTTAATTGTAGACAGCTGATTTACAACTACCCTGAACAACTGTTTGGAGCTGCTGGTGTCATGGCTATTGAACATGCAGACTTTGCGGGTGTCGAGCGCCTGGCTCTTGTTACAGGTGTGTAGAGCACTTTGTTATGTGAAACTTTGAGTGTTGCACTATTTCCTCTACAGTAAATTGTTCATGCCTGATTGCCTAGTTGTCACTTTTTAACTATTAATTAGATCTGTAAGTGTGAAAAGTTCTCCAAATAACCTTTACACTAAAATAATAACAGNCCCTCCTCTTCTCCCTTGCCTGTATCCCTCCAGCGTAGCTTTATCAATTGCTATATAACTGTCAGTGTCTTTTCAGAAGCAAGTATCCCAGTTTCTATTTTCAGTATGTTACACTTTGCATGTAAAATGTCTGATTTTGACTCCTCCCTGCATAATGATTTAACATAACCTTTTTTCTTCTCTAGCACGTGTGAATAAGGAATCATGTATCAAACTTGGGAATATAATTTGCTCAGTTAGTGCCATTTAGTAATTTTCTTTTATACTGTAAAATATTTTCAGTCGAGTCCCCGCTTGATAAACTTGTTTTCTAGGGGAAAGATGAAACTTACCAATTGAAAGAATAATATGATGAATCTGTGAGTTACAAATGTTGCTTATAACGTGGCTGTTTGTAATAATAGAGGAGATCAGAGAGTCATCTCCTGTTAAAGATGGGGACCTGAATCATCAACTTGAGCTGGACCTCAAATAATGTGATAAGCCTGGTTAGTTTTAGTAGTGGTCACTATAATTGTAACTTCAGTAACTAATGAAAATGAAATATCTGGAATGCTGCAGCTGAAGGAAGGAAAAGATACCGACTTAGCAAAAACTGGTAGGAATTGGCACAGGCAAATGCTTGATGGAGAGAAACATTGTTTATGTTCTGAAACAGATTTAAAGCAAATTTTGTGGACAGAGCAAGTGGGCCATAGTAGAGCACACTGGATCAAAAAGTGTAGCCGAAATAGTAAGCACAAACTCCACTATAAATCCTGTTTTTCCTTGTGCTGCTACAACTGCAACAGTGCTGCAAGCAAATGCAGAATGGTGGAGCATACACTGGGGTTGGATACACATAAATGGTTTTCTGCTGGGAAGAGCAAAGTACTAGGACAATATTTCACTCAGGTCTTTGTGATACCTATTTTTTTTAAGACTTGGGAGTTCACGTTAGTACACGATACTGCTGCTATGACACAGCACCAGACTCAAGAGAATGGTGGCCTGGTCAACCATCATCAGGCAGGCAGGTCAAGTTTAAGAACATAGCAGATTTGATCTAGTATTTTGCATGTGTTTCATCAGTAAGTACTATTAAAACTTTAAACAGATTGACACTTTACCAGTGGCAAAGATTAATGGTTATCCCAGACAGACCTCAAAAGCATTGTAACTCTTGCACTATTGTAGTTCCTGTGATGTGAAATGGGATATTGGTGTTTTAAGGACGTGGTAACATTAGTGGAAGTTTTTTCATCCCATATATTGACACTGGGAAAATTTGTCAGATCAACGTTGTTAATTTAAATCTATTTTGGGGCATCTAGGAAGAAGATGACTTCTTTTATTTTTATTTGCTGTCATTCTACTCCCTATCCCAGTTAGATCCTGAATAGATGCTTTCATCATGATCTCATGATCTTAAATTTGTAGGTGGTGAAATTGCATCAACCTTTGATCACCCTGAGCTAGTAAAACTGGGAAGCTGCAAGCTTATTGAAGAAGTCATGATTGGAGAAGATAAACTCATTCATTTCTCTGGAGTGGCAATGGGTGAGTGTTTTCTCACTAATGGCATCTTTTTAACATTGACATTGAGCTCTGCTAATGCTGTTCAGTTATGAGGGTGGCACAGGAATCTTGAAACTATATTTATTAAAGCCTTAGTCTTCAGTAGCAATCCTGCAAAGATGTGGTTGAGGTTGCAGGTGGTCAGTGCAAACAAACCTCAACATTTGTAACGCTAGGAATGAGATTCCTGCTTTGGGAGATGAAATTGACAGGAAAAGTAGCAACATGTCATGCTTGAGAACTTGTTCCAGTAGATCACAGGATATTAGGGGTTGGAAGGGACCCCAAGAGATCTTCCAGTCCAACCCCTCTGCCACAGCAGGAGCAGAGAATCCAGCACAGGTTGTGCAGGAACACATCCAGACAGGGCTGGAAAGGCTCCAGAGAAGGAGACTCCACAACCTTTCTGGGCAGCCTGTGGCAGTGCTCTGTCACCCTTACAGGCAAGAAGTTCTTCCTCCTGTTGAGCTGGAACTTCCTGTGCTGCAGTTTACACCTATTGCCCCTTGTCCTGTCCCAGGGCACAAGTGAGAAGGAGCTGTCCCTTCCTTCTTGACCCCCAGCCCTCTATTTATAGACATTCATGCCAATACTCTAAATTCCCTGAGGGACTGTTTTGAAATACGACTAATTTTCTGTTAAATAAAATGTTATGGAATCACTGATTGACAACTTGTACACTATGCAATCACTTATTCGGTCTGGGAGATGTCATCGTTCTTTCTGCCACCAGCTGGTCTATGCTTGACTGTGGTGATAGCAAAATCATTATGAATGTTTTGTGTATGGCTTCTTTCCATAGAATCACAGAATTACAGAATGGCTTAGGTTGGAAGAGACCTCAAAGCTCATCCAGGAAGGAGACATCCGCAGTGTTCCTGGGCAACATTCCAGAGTCTCACCACCCTTGTACTTGAGAACTTCTTCCTAAGATCCAGTCTAAACCTACTCTCCCTCAGCTTAAAACCAATCTCCCTTGTCATATTGCTATACGCTCTTATGAACAGTTCCTCTCCAGGCTTCCTGTAGGACCCTTTTGGGCATTACAAGACAGCTATAAGGTTCCTCCAGAGTCTTTAGGCTGATGAACCCCAGCTCCCTCAATCTATCCTCATAGCAGAGGTGTTTCAAATCTTGGATCGTTGTTGCGGGCCTCTTCTGGACTTGACCATAGAATTATAAAATGGTTTAGGTTGGAAAGGACCTCAAAGCTCATCCACTTCCAACCCTCTGCTGTAGGCATGGACACCTCCCACTAGAACAGGTTGCTCAAGGCCCCATCCAACGTGGCCTTGGAACACCTTCAGGGAGAGAGCAACCACAACCCTCCCCCAGCAACCTGCTCCATTGTCCCACCACAAAGAACTTCCTGACATCCAGTCCAAACCTCCCCTCTTCCAGGTTAGGCCCATTACCACTCATTCTGTCATTACAAGGCCTTGTCTTCATTTTTTTTGCCTCATTTTTAACCTTTTTGCATTTACACTTTTTAGGTGAAGCCTGTACCATAGTTTTGCGTGGAGCAACACAGCAGATTCTTGATGAAGCAGAGAGGTCTTTGCATGATGCTCTCTGTGTTCTTGCCCAGACTGTGAAGGACACCAGAACTGTGTATGGTGGAGGTGAATATTTGATTCTTTGCACTTTGTACACTAGAAACGTTTTGCTTTATTGTTCAAGCTGGATCTATAACATCTGTGTGTCTTCAATGGGTAGGTTGTTCAGAGATGCTGATGGCTAATGCTGTTGCGGAACTTGCCATCCGAACACCTGGCAAAGAGTCCGTTGCAATGGAGTCCTTTGCTAAGGCTTTACGAATGGTAAGTTTGTTTAATCAGGTTGCTGAGTTCATAGATGTGGTTTCACTAAGCTCAGTGACTTCTGACATCACATAATTGCTTCTTTTTTCAAAGTTCTGGTTTTCTAAAAGTAAAAGAGAGAAATTTAATAATGCATTCTTGTTGAACAGAGGGGAAAATGTTACTGTTTTCTAGAAAAAACAGTATTGATGTATTTTAGTGATTGTGCATGTTAAAGAATGTGTTCATGTGCTAGCCCTCTTCTAACTGGTTCTTGCTTCTCTTACCTGTGAGGCTAAAAGTGCAGCAGAAATAGCTCATGATAAAATTGGCTTGCTTATTTGACAACTGATGTAGAAAAGAACAACCCTTGTATTCAGTTGATACTCAGTCCTGTTTGGTAGCATTCATGCTGTAATACTATTAGAACTTTCTAGACTTGCACTGGAGATTCCATCTCAGTAGGAAATAAGAGTATCACATGAAGTGTTTCTAGAATGTTCTTGTGCTAACAGACTGGTGATTTGAGTTAAAAATGCCTTTCTGTGATTCTTATTAGTGAAAACCTTGCTTAGGAAATAAAAGGCATAGGAAAATGTTACTCCTGAGAAAATCAGATGAAGAAGCATGGTAAGAGGTCTTGTCATTGGTGAGGGACTTTTTAGTGGTAAGAGTCTTTTTTTGGATGTTAGGAAAAAGCTCTTCAGCATGAGGGTGGTGAGACACTGGAACAGGTTGCCCAGGGATGTGGTTGAAGCCTCATCCCTGGATGTTTTTAAGGCTGGGCTGGATGCGGCTCTGAGCAACCTGATATAGTGTGAGGTGTCCCTGCCCATGGTAGATGGGTTGGAACTGGAGGGGTCCTTGAGGTCCCTTCCAACCCTGACAATTCTATGATTCTAAGACTTGGCATTGCCTGTTCAGTCAGCACATGCAATTTGCACTGCTGCTGGTTAGACAGGGAACAGAATGATCTGGTGGTTATTGCTTACCACTAAATTTATGTTGTTTAAAACAAATTAATTTTTCTCTCCCTGTAAAATGAACTGACAAATCTGCTACTATGGTACTGTCTTAAGAATCTTAAAGTTAGTTTGGATTTTTCTTGGTTTGTTTGTTGTTGGTTTTTTTTTTTTTCCCCCTTTGTGTATCTTCTGATCATTGTCACAGCTCATCTGGCACATTTCTGAAACTTCTTCTTGAAGTGGAATAGTAACTAATACCGAAGTATGTTTTATGGTGACTAGGGATCAGTCCCTGCATTAATTAAAACCAACCTGTGTTTATCCCCTTAGATCCCAACAATAATAGCTGACAATGCTGGCTATGACAGTGCAGATCTAGTTGCTCAGCTCAGAGCTGCTCACAGTGAAGGAAAGACTACGTACGGACTTGGTAAGAGGACTTGTGTCACTCAATTGATGTTTGGCAGGGTGATAAGGCTTATTAAACTGGGTTACATATGGTCCTTCCTGTTAGCTTTGCATAGGAGGTAGGCATACAGTGTTAGGTTCCTTTGTCCTTCTGCAAGCTTTGTAATAAGAGAGAAAAGATTTGTTTCTGCAGGGGATGGTTTCCACCTGTTCCTTTCTTGTGTTGAGTCCACTTGCATTAAGTTTGAAAAGAAAGGCAATGATTTAAAACCAAACAAAAACTCAACCCAACCAAACAGGTCTCCCCTGAAAAGTTGTGAAGAATTCTGAAGTTGATGTACCTAAGCAAAATAGTGCTGAGAGTTCTATTTGGATCTTGTCACCTCTTGCCAGTGCGTAAAGTTTTGATCATTATTTTTTTTTTCTCTATGTCATTGCAATATGTTAGGCTTAAATCAGAAGCCTAGAAGCAAAAGACTTTCTTCAATACTTCCCTTACTGTTAGTATGGTTCTCTTGAGCAGATAAGTTAACACACTGTCAGCTTCTTATTATTCCCTTTAAAAAATATCCAAGTTGAAAAACCAAACCAATACAACAAAGAAAACAAACAAATCAACTTCATAATGTGTCTCTTCTTCCAGATATGAATGAGGGTATCATTGGAGACATGGCACTCCTGGGAGTGACAGAAAGTTTTCAAGTCAAGAGACAAGTTCTGCTGAGTGCAGCTGAAGCAGCAGAAATGATTCTTCGTGTAGATGACATTATTAAAGCAGCACCAAGGTATGATCTGAGTATTTACATGGTCAGGTACAGTGTGACTTGAGTAACTTTATTCTGTGGAAGAGCAGATGTGCAGAAAAGTCTTGTTCTGAAAACCTCTTACTTGAAATGAGGACTGAGATCTGACATGCTAACATTCAGCTTACGTAGGTTTTTTTGCATTAGCAGTATAACAGGCCTTGAGAGTGCTCAAATCAGCATGTCTGAGCAATGCCAAGGTCATTGGCCAAGGAAGCCAGTGGCATCCTAGCTCAGGTTGGAAATGCTGTATCCAGCAGGAACAGGGAGGTGATTGCGTCCTTGTACTTGGCTCTGGCGAGGCTACACCTCAAGCATTGTGTTCAGTTTTGAGCACCTCAATATAAGAGAAATGTGGAAATGCTGGAGCCAGAACAAAGTAGGGCAAGGAAGCTGGGGAAAGGCCTGGAGAATAAATCAAATGAGGAGCAACTGAAGGAGGTGGGGAATGGTTAGTGTGAAACAGAGGAGGCTGAGGGGAGACCTCATGGCTGTCTACAGCTACCTGAAAGGACCTTGTGGAGAGGTGGTTGCTGGTCTTTTCTCACAGGTCATTAGTGATAGAACAAGAGGGAATGGCCTCAAGCTACCACTGGTAGCTTTAGACTGGACATTAGGAGCATTTTTTTGCTGGCAAGAGTGGTCAGGCATTGGAATGTGCTGCCCAGGGAGGTGGTGGAATCCCCAAGCTTGGATGTGTTTCAAGGTGGTTTGTCTGTGGTGCTTGGGGCTGTGGTTTAGGGTGCACCTTGTAGAGTAGGGATATGGGTTGGGCTTGGTGATCCTGAGGGGCTTTGCCAACCTGAGTGTTTCTGTGATTTCTGTGATCTTAGGTCACCAGCTCCTCCTGTGACATGTAGTACTAAACATTACCAATAATGGCTGCCCAGTATGCAAGGCATCATGCTGCTTTTTTCTCTTGTCAAGAACTGTAGTGAAATGTCAGCTGCTTGTGCAGCTGAAACAAAACCAAAACCACATTTGCTCAGATGTCTGAGAGGTGCTCTTCATAGGAAGGTTATCCCATGCGTGCCCACAGACCAGGGAATTTGCAGTGCTTTGTGAATCTCAGCTGGTTGAGGTGATACTGCCTTTTGTGCTGTGAGATAAAGCTAGAACTGGAGACAATACTATGTGAAAATAAAAAAAATCAGGCTTGGTGGGGAATCTTGTGGATATAAACATGGTGCATAATGTTCTGATTTTCCTTTTTCTCCCTAGGAAACGTGTACCAGACCATCGCCCATGTTAAATTTTCTTCAGTCCCTGAGGATGTGTGGACCAGATCTCTCCTAGTAATTTTTTTTCTAATGATCTAGTTTTTGTGAGATTATGGAACAGAAGATTGGGATGAGCAAGATCTCCATCAAATAACTGTCTTCAGTTGGTTTTAACTTATTTCAGTTTCTGTGTCTTGTGGGGAAAACTCGCTTTCAAGCAAAACGGGTTTTGTACAACCCTATTCCTTCTGTTCCTCTCCAGGTTCCACTTAAAGTACACAGGAAAAAAAATAAATTCAAATTCATTCAAGCTGTATTTGTCTTTGTGTAGAACGAGGAAGGGCTTTTTCCTCAGAAAAGCTGTGGGGCTCACCCTGGGTCCTCAGATGCTGCAGGCAATGGCCTGGCATGCAGTGTGGAGGATCACCTCCGCCTTTGTAGCTTGCTGGTTTGAGTTTAGTGTGAGCCTTTTATTCCAGTCCTGCCTGTAGAGGCTTTGAGTCGGCATCCTAGAAAGTGACTCTGAAGTTAAATCTTATCCCTTTCCAGTGATACTGGAGCATTAATCTGTTTATGATGAAAGAGGGAGAAAAAGCTGAAGAGGAAACTTTGTCAATACCCAGAACTTGATGGATTTGACAAGCTCTTTTTATAGCACAAATTTTATGTGGGTAGGGGTTCTGTTGGGCAAAGTTGAGAGCAAGAAGCAGTTTGGGAAAGATAATGTCTTGGATCAAACAGTTTCAGTGTTTGGCTGTAAAGGCAAGGTAGACTTGGCCACTTTTGCAAACATAATAGAGGGCAGTCAGTGTGCCAGGCTGCATCATCTTCCCTTTTTTATTTTTCCTGCCTTTCATATTTATGCAGCTTTTCTTTATATTCTCTCTTCTGTTCCAGCAGTTGCTGCAAAGGGCAGCATATTTCTTAAGTAGATTCTTTCATGCTTGGATTGTAAAGAAGTCTGTGATGTCTGCAGTAGTCTTCACTTAAGGTGCTTGATGACTGTAGGCAGAGACAAGTGGAGGAACTATCTGTGTGGGAGCCCAGAGAAGTGCCAGCTGGGTATCATGACTCTCCTGTCTCTTGAAAGTATAGTGCAGCTCCTTGGCAAATGCTGTGGGAAGGTCTGCCAAAAAAGGAAGATTAACTGGGAATACAGAAAATATCTGTGCAAACATTTTTGCCCTTTAGGTTTTCTGACAGGAGGAGGACCTGCTTACAGAACATTCCTGCAGGCTCTTGAAACACAATCTCCTCAGCTCCTCCAAAGTGACATTATGGTGCAGGGAATGCTGTGTGAAATGCCAGCTGCTGACAAACAGGTGAAAGCAGCTTCCCCACTGCCTCAGACAGCGTAGTACCAGACCAGTTCCATTTGAAGTAGTTAGATGGTAAAAAAGCCCCAAGCTATTGCCCTGATGAGTAATTTTATAGGAAGGAATAGTTCACTGGAACGAGGTTAGAGAAAGAGTTTAGAAAGATGGAATGCAGTTGATTCCAGGGAAGGATGCCAAATGCTAGTATACTTTGACTAGTAAGCAGACTTGGCTGGTGCCAGTCAGACCCAAGTTCAGACATCAGTTAACAAGACAGCAAGTGCTGGCTGAGTCTCTGTCTTTGCAGATAATTCTTCAAGCATGCAGATGATATTAACCAGTCATGAACTGGCATTGAGTCAAACCTTTTCTGGGAAATGAAGTGGCACTTCAGCAGCCACTGCTGGGGAGGGAGCTTCACTTGATGAGTGAGGCAGAGAGGGCAGCGACTGCTCTGTGCCACCGAGGGCTCCTCACCCTTTTAAATAAAAGCTGTCTTGTACCAAACTCACTGATATATGCTATGGAATCAAAAGCTAAAGTGTCATTTGGAGCCAGATAGCTGTGTTAAATTAAAACAAGATTAAAGTAAAGCATGCTTTAGAAATGAGTTAAGTGCATGTGGAAGGTGATCTGAACCCAGTCTGAGTTGTAAGCTGGACAAACAGCCATGTGAACTCAGCCTCAGTTTCATGCAAGCCTGTAGCAGCTCCCAGCCCTGGATTTTCATTCAAGCAAGTTTACCTTTGCAGCTCCTGTGGATTTTCCATTTGAGTCAGGCTTTGATTTTCTTCTTTGCTGCTGCCCAAAAGCTTGGCGTGTACAGCTTCCCTTACAGTCGGCGCTGTCTGTTATATGAAAGCTGGCAGCAAAGCCTCTGGCTTTCCTCACCATCGTGAGGAAAATTGCTTGGCAATAACCAAGAGTGGTCGCAGATTTTCCAGGAGGAGGGTGACAGCAGTAAGAGGAGAGCTCGCTGGTACCCACGTGCTCTTTCCTTGATGGCACAGCCAGGGCTTCGCTACCACTTCCCAGGCAGCAGGCAAGGAAACCTTCAAGCTGTTCTTGCTGTGTTTCAGATCTAGTCATTTGAGGCAAGTGTGAGCTAGCTTAGAGGTGTGACTCCACAGTGGTCATCTTGAACAGTGGCTTCTAGCTGAGCTCCAACACCTCAGCAAGGTGGAAGGAAGAAGAGCAAGCCCTTGGGCTTTATGCAGTCGAAAAGCAGCAAATCAGTGTGTGCTCTGGATAATCCACCCATGGAACAGAGCTAAACTGTGTCTTCATCTCTGCTGTGAACTTGTGAGTGGTGCCCCACATGGGAGGAGGGGGGCAAGGAGGCAGTCTTCAGAAAGAGCGTTGAGTGTTGTACATAAAGGGGTGTCCGTACAAGAGTTTTGCTGTCACCTAGCTCTAAGCTGCTGCACTTGCTCCTGAAGTCCAGCCAGGTAGCTCCCTGGACACCAGCAAGCAAGAGAGAAGTAGAAGCTGGGTCGTGGAGCGAGTGCAATGCCACCTTTGCCGGAGCGAGCAGCCGAGCATCAGCATGTCTCAGCTTCTGGCTCAGGCTTGGCAGCAGGAAGCGGTGATGGTTTTTCATGGAGCATGATTTCTATCACCGCCCCAGACCGCTTACGGGGCTCAGGGCTTTCCTCTGACCAC
Source organism: Ramphastos sulfuratus (assembly GCA_013399055.1). Lineage (NCBI taxonomy): Eukaryota > Metazoa > Chordata > Aves > Piciformes > Ramphastidae > Ramphastos > Ramphastos sulfuratus. Next base: position 9,572 of record WBNM01010024.1, on the reverse strand, counting down.
CTCCCGACCCTGCGCACTCCTTTGGCCACTTTGGGTGCGTTCCTGCAAGGGTTGTGGTCGTAGATCACCAGCTTTAGGCCGGGCAGGTGAGCCAGGCTAGGGAAGAACCGGATGGAGTTGCGATCCACGTCAATCACCTCCAGAAAAGGCATGTCCAGGAGCACGGTGGGGAAGTCGGAGAGCAGGTTGCCCGACAGCCAGATGCTGCGCAGCTCCTGCAGCTGCCTCAGCCGGTCGGGCAGCGTGCGCAGCGCATTGGAGCCGGCGTGCAGGGTCTTGAGCAGGCGGAGCTCGCACACCACTTCGGGCAGGCACTGCAGGCAGTTAGACTCGACCCAAAGGGTCTTGAGGTTCTGCAGGAGCCGGAGCTCGAAGGGCAGGCTGCAGAGCTTGTTGTTGCCCAGGTAGAGGATACACAGTTGCTTCAGCGTGCACACGACCAGGGGCAACGCTTTGAAATTGTTGAAGTCCAGTGCCAGGATCTGCAGGTTTTGCAGCTGCTCTAGCTCGGGAGGCAGATGGTGCAGGTTGTTGTCGCTCAGGTACAGCTTGACCAGCTCCCTGAAAGAGCAAATATGCAGAGGCAGCTGCCTCAGCTGGCTGCCGCTCAGATCCACCATTTTATCCACTGGCATCTCTTCTAGGTCTTCCAGGAGGTACTTCTTGCACTTGCTGGAAGGCATAAAAGCAGCTACGGCTTTCAGACTGTTGCCCATGGCCAAACTTACTTTGTCTGGGGAGACTGTGGGGACTGCAAGGGGCAGGGACCCACCTTGGTCTGCTGCTGCTGCACAGTGGCTTGCCTGTAACTCTGTCTTCCTAATATAAGGCTGTGTTTACAGGGCAGCAGCCATTAATCTCAAGGGCTCTGAAATGTTTCTGATAACCAAATGAGTGTTTGGTGATGGGGATTATGGACAGCACAACTCAGACCATAGGTCTCCCTCTCTTACCCACACTCCTGCTCACCCCTCCCTGAAACCATTTGTTCTTGCTTCTTCCTGCACACCGTCAATGGTCTCCAGTTTTGCCTTAAACTGGATGCCCCAGCCCCACACCTCTTGCTCAGGCTGTGCTCTGTGCAACTGGTGCTCGCTGTGGGGATCAGCTCAGGGAAGGCAACACCACAGAAGGCTGGATTCTTACACACAGATGTTTAGCTCTCAGTGGAAATGTTGGAGGTAATTTAATTGTTGTTTAAAACACCTCTCAAGGCTTGCCTGACTTTCCCAGACGAGTGGCGCACAGAGGGATTTAGTTTTGCGAGCTTCCAAACACATCATTTCAGGGCAAGTTGCCACCCAGCACTTATCTTAAAGCTTTAACGCAAATACTTAGCAAACTGCTATCTGGAGCTGTTCTGCTATTTATGTCCCTAATTCAATGGTGTTTGCTGTAGCCTCTGGCACTCTTAACTGTGTTTCAGTACGTGTTTCGTTGCATTATGTTTTGCTTCTGGTCTCAATCTCTGTTTAAAATGTTCATCATCACAACCTGCTAAGGCTCTTCTCTGACTGCCTTCTGTCTGTGCTACCACAGTACCCTTACCAAAACCTGTCAAGAAACTGCCACAGCTTTAATTCCATCAAGGTTCTCACTTGTTCTGAGTGAGACAAATGCAATCTTAAAATTTACAGCTGTGAAGATGTGACAGTTCTCCTCTTCTCAGCAAAACCCATCATTGTTCAGGTCTAGAGTGACTCTGATTTCTAGGAGGAGTCTCCCAATGAATAGGCACCTCTGTGTACTTCAACTTCCTGAGCTGCTTGCTTGAGGATTGTCCTACCTGTGTGTTGGCCATGGATCTGCCAAGATCTTTGGGTAAGAAACTGGCAGAGTGTTTTAAGGTGAAATCACCTGAGTGAGTTTGGGCTGTTCAGTCTGAAGGGGAGCAGGCTCCCAGGAGACCTTATTGTGGCCTTCCAGTATCTGAAGGGGGCTTACAAGAAAGCTGGGGAGGGACTTTTGAGGGTGTCAGGTAGTGATAGGACTGGAGGGAATTGATCCAAGCTGGAGGAGATAGATTTAGATTAGACATTAGGAAGAAGTTGTTCACCATGAGGGTGGTGAGATCCTGGAGCAGGTTGCCCAGGGAGGTGGTGGAAACCTCATCCCTGGATGTTTTTAAGGCCAGGCTGGATGTGGCTCTGTGCAATCTGATCTAGTGTGAGGTGTCCCTGCCCATGGCAGGGAGGTTGAAACTGGCTGATCCTTGAGGTCTTCTCCAGCCCCGACAATTCTGTGAAGATTTCACAGAAACGAAATGGTGCAGGACCTTACACTTGGCCTTGTTGAATTTCATGAGGTTGGTCTGGGCCCACCTTTCCATCCAGGCAGCTCTTGAATATCTCCAGAGAGGGAGACTCCACAACTCCCCATGGCAGCCTGTGCTGATCAGAGAATCCTGTGCACATCACACAAGAACACATCCAGACAGGGCTGGAAAGTCTCCAGAGAAGAAGACTCCATGATCCTTGAGGTTCCCTCTAGCCCTGACAATTTTATGAGTCTGCACTTCCAGCAGCTGGCTCTCTACTTCAACAGATGCAGCTCACTGCTGTCATCATCTACGTCTGCCATAATTTAGGAAGGATACTTTTCAACCAGCCTGCAGTCAGTTTCTGAGCATTAGGTGCTATACAACCCAACAACTGGTTGCTGAGAGCCACATTATTCCTGGAAAAAAAAAATGGCAGAAGAAAGAGAAGGTTGAGAAAAAGGCAGTATGGAACAGTTAAGGTGGCCTCTGGATCTCTGGTCACATCTAGTGATGGAAAACTCTTGGCTACCACTTACTTTCCGCTGTAAATCTGCCCTTAGATATACAGTGTAGGCTCTGGGATGTTCTCCAGTCTTTTCCCTGCGAGATGTGTGGCTGTGCCATGCAGCAGCCATGCTCTAAAATGCGAGAGTGCTTCACAAGGGAGGACAACAACAGAAAGGACATCTGGGAAGTGGTATTGCTTCAGAACAGAGAGCAGCAAGTGCTGTGACCTGAGTGCCACAAAATAGCTTTTGGATGGAGAAACTGGGCAAAGAACAAAGACACATCACAGTCATCCGTTTAAAAGGAGACTGGATGAGGCACTTAATGCCATGGTTTAGTTAATTAGAAGGGTTAGGTGATAGGTTGGACTCGATGATCTTAGAGGTCTTTTCCAACCTGGTTAATTCTGTGATTCTGTAAAGCCTGAATGGGGCACTTAGTGCCATGGTCTAGTTGCTTGGCTAGGGTTGGGTGATAGGTTGAACTGGATGAGCTTGGAGGTCTCTTCCAACCTGCTTGATTCTCTGATTTAAGGCAAGCTTGGCTGTGGCACTTAGTGCCATGGTCTGGTCGCTGTGGTGGTGTTAGGTCCTAGGCTGGACTGGATGGTCTCAGAGCTCTGTTCCAGCTTCCACAACTCTGGAATTCTGTGATCCTAGGCATTGTCGTTTAATCATTATTCCAGCTTATCAGCAAAAGTCATGATGACCTCCTGTTGCTGCAGTTTGTACCTCTGCTGGCTAAGCTGATGTCTGCTTGGAACACACTGTGAACTCAGAGTATTTGAGGGAAAATAACCTTTCTGTGGTGGGATAACAAAGGGCTGTATCTGCAGTGAAATGGAGAATCTTCATCTTTATGACAATCAGTGACTCGGTGCAGGCTCCAAGGGAAAGGCAGATCCCCCAGCAGACCCAAGGCAGCATTTTGATAAGCCACTTCATGTCTTCAAAGCTCTCCTCACTTCCCTCCAGACTTCCCAGAAGCATTTGTGGCATTTGAGGAAAAGTTCAACTGATAATGGTGCTCAGCACAGACAATGTCTTGCTCTCGTCAGAAACGGCAGAGGAGGTGACATCTGCTCTGCCGGCCATCAGGTAGCACTTGTAGGCTCCTGGGGAAACGCCTTCTGAAAGCCCACAAGGAGCTACTTTTGTTGCTCACTGTTCTCATTCCCAGCCCCGAGCTCCTGTAGCTCAGTGAATGGGGCAGCAGCAGGACAAGAAAGTCTGGTTGCTGGCTGAGAACTTCTCATGTGAATGGTTTAGGTTGGAAGGGACCTCAAAGATCATCTAATTCCAACCCCCTCACCATAAGCAGTAACAGTGGGTCCTGAAGAAACAGGAAACACTGCTCAGAGGTAGGCAATAATAAATCAATCACAATAAAATGCAAAACAGTATGAAAGGTACACTTTGGAGATTTTATTATTTTAGGAAATGAAGTATTACAGCAGAGGTGCTGGTGGGTTTTGAGATCCAAAGCTCTGCACACAGCTGCTAGAGGACACCAGGCTCAGCCTTGGCTGAGTTTCTGTAGCCCTCACAATTTTGGAGGCAGATTTGAAAAAGCGAAAAGCATTTCAGAATCCAGGGTCCTAAAATGAATAGAGCTCCACATTTGTTCAGTTTAGAGCTCTTATGCCCCTCCTTGATCAGCTGACATAGCAAGGGAAGAGAACAATTATAAAGAATGTCTTTAGTCTGGGCTGATAATCACAGAGTCACAGAATGTTAGAGATTGGAAGGGACCTCCAAAGATCATCCAGTCCAGACCCCCTGCCAAAGCAGGAACACCCAGGGGAGGCCACACAGGAATGCATCTAGGTGGGTTTGGAAAGTCTGCAGAGAAGGAGACTCCACGACCTCTCTGGGCAGCCTGGATGCATTCCTGTGTGGACTACCCTAGGTGATGCTGCTTTGGCAAGGGGGTTGGACTCAATGATCTCTGGAGGTCCCTTCCAACCTCTAACATTAGAGATTCTGTGAATCTCAGGCAGGATTGTGAGCTGCTAACTTCAGGAAAACAACTCCAAGCAAGCCCTTCCAACTGTCTTGCTGCAATGTGCAAACCACTGCTCTTTATTACTGCACACTGCAGCCTCTCATTGGTTTGGTTGCTTTTTAATTTGAATAATCTCTCTCTCAGGGTGGCAATGACATTTATGTTTAGCTTGGAGCTCTCATATAAATAGGGAATAATTACATTTGCAATGACTAGGGGATGACATCTCAGCCCCATCCATCTGCCCAGCCCAGCTGAAATGTTTCCATGAAAAAAGGAAATGGTTATGTATCATTGCCCTCTTTCTTTGCCTCTGACACTTTCGGGCCACTTGTCACTAAGGCGAGGTGGAAAAGTGGCTTGTTTGGAGGCAGCCAGGCAAGTTCTTGGACTGCCTCCTCTTTCCCATGCTGCTGGGAGCCAAGTTCACCCCATGCATTATATTTATGTAGAAGACATTAAGGATTGTGAGTAGAAGGTCTGTTTGGTCTAGACTGTGCCCCAGTTATCTGTGCCTTAGCAGCTTCACTGGGCACCAGTATTTGCACAATGCAGAAGGTTACTCTGGGAGCAAATGAAATCTGTTTCCTGTCAAACCACTGACCTCCTGCAACTGGTTGACCTGGCAAAGGTCCCTCTGCTGCTGCTGGGGTATAAAACCAGGACTCCTGAGTAAAGGAGTGTCAGTAGATTCTGAACCACCTGGGGCCATGAGGGTGATACTGTTGGTTGTGCTTTACATCCCCTTCACCGTGGCTTTGGAACGGTAAGAAAGCTTGGGGCTGCATCGAGAGAAGTGTGGCCAGCAGGTCAAGAGGGGATTCTCCCCCTCCACGCTGCTCTGGTGAGACCCCACCTGGAGTAATCCATCCAGTGCTGGAGCTCCTGTTACAGAAAAGATCTGGATGTGTGGGAACATGTTCGGAGAAGGGCCACAAGGGTGAGCAGAGGGCTTGAGCTGCTCTTCTATGGGGACAGGCTGAAAGAGTTGGGGTTGTTCAGTCTGGAGAAGAGAAGGCTCTGAGGTGAACTTATTGTGGCCTTCCAATATCTGAAGG
>WBNM01010022.1:6176-21823 GCA_013399055.1 Ramphastos sulfuratus | reverse complement strand
TTCACCATGAGGGTGGTGAGACCCTGGAAGGGGTTGCCCTGGGAGGTGGTGGAAGCCTCATTCCTGGAGGTGTTTAAGGTCAGGCTGGATGAGGGTCTGGATAGCCTGATCTAGTGTGAGGTGTCCCTGCCCATGGCAGGGGGTTTGGAACTGGATGATCCTTGTGGTCCCTTCCAACCCTGACTGATTCTGTGATTCTATGATGTTTCCTCAATCAACTCAAAATAAAACAACCCCAGAAGCCCTGTCCCAGGAGAGAGGCTCTCCAGGGTGAAGCACATTTACCCTGCAAGGTTAAGTGCCCTATTTATCACTACTGGAAACAAAGGTTTAGCTTGCCAGCAGCTGACTGCTCCTGTTCCACTTTGTCAACTAAATAAACAGTGGGGAAAAAAACAAAACAAAAAAAAGAGAAATCATTTAAAAACCCTGAAAGTTCAGGCATGTTTCTCCCTATCAGGAGGTCTCACAAATAAGTATTTATGAAAAGGAGCCAAGGTGTGAAGTCCAAATCATTTTTGTTCCCACAACTCTTAAATGCACAACTACGCAGTTACCTGCCCAGCAGCCCCTCCTCACACTTCACACAGTGAATGTTATGTGTTATTAAGATGATTAGCACTCTGGAAAGCTGAGGAACTTATTGCTTCCTTGGATGCAGAATACAAGCAGTTTTAGAGAAAAAAATAATTACAGCAATTAGAGCAAAACCAAAAGGAAGAAAACAGAGTCTTAAAACAGGGAAAGCTGAAAGATGTTGCAGCTGCTCTCATGGAACACATCACTTTGTCAGCCCTGATACAGTTTTATTGATTCCATGGTTGCTGAATAAACTTGCATGGTTTTGGCCCTTGGGAAAAGGGTGGGGGTTTTGTTGGTCATTTGTTATTCTGACTTTTTTGTTTCCCTTCCCCTCTTTCTTTCTTTTTTCTTTTCTTTTTTCTTTTTTTTTTTGGTTCCTTTCATTTCTATTCTTTCTTTCCTTTCTTCTTTTCTCCTTCCTATTCTTTCTTTAATTTCTTCTTTCTCATTCCTTCCTTTTCTTCTCTTCCCTTTCTTATTCCTTCTCTTTCATATTCCTTCTTGCCTCTTTCTTATGCCTTCTTGCCTTTCTTATTCCTTCTTTCATTTCCTCTTTCCTATTCCTTCTTTTTTTCTTTTTCCTCTTTCATCTTTCTTATTCCTCCTTTCCTTTCTTTCCTCTTTCCTCCTCCTTCTTTCCTCTTTCCTCTTCCTTCTTTCCTTTCTTTCCTCCTTCCTGTCCCTTCTTCCCTCTTTCCTATCCCTTCTTTCCTTTCTTCTTTCCTCTTCCTTCTTTCTTCTTTCCTATTCCTTCTTCCCTCTTTGCTATTCCTTCTTTCCTTTCTTCTTTCTTCTTCCCTATTCTGTCTTTTCTTTATTCTTTCCTATTCTTTCTTTCCTTCTTTCCTCTTCCCTATTCTTTCTTTCATTTCTTCTTTCCCATTATTTTTCTTTTCTTCTTTTCTCTTTCCTATTCCTTCTTCCCTTTCTTATTCCTTCTTTCATTTCCTCTTTCCTATTCCTTCTTTCCCCTTCCTTCTTTCCTATTCCTATTCCTTCTTTCTTTTCTTCTTTCCTCTTCCTTCTTTCCTTTCATATTCCTTCTTTCTTTTCTTCTTTCCTCTTTCCTATTCCTTCTTTCCTTTCTTCTTTCTTCTTTCCTATTCTGTCTTCTTTTTCTTCCCCGTGTTTTCTTTTTCTTTCCTTTTTTCTTTATATTTTTTCTTTCCATTCCCTCTTTCCATTTCCTCCTCACCCTCCTCTTTTTCATTTGAGTTCCCCCTACCCCCCCTCATTTTTTTTTTCCTCCTCTCCTTTTGACCAACAGATTCTAGGAAAACTTATTTCTGAGCAAGAGAACACGAGCAGAACTCTGAAAAGAGAGCTCAGTGCCTCTTTTTCCCATCAAAGTTACATGTGGACTACTTGCCAAAAGCCAGCCCAGGCTGTCAGCATCATTTCCCATATAGTTAAATCCCAGATTTGTGATCCCATCTCTTTCAACTATCCCTTTCCCTGCCCACATCACTCCTGCCAGCTCAGTGCTGTAGTCACACATGCAACAAGAATGATGTTTTTTTTGTTTTCTCAGAATTAAAAAATATTGCTGAAGCTTAGGCTTGAATTACAACTTCATTTTGGTTCTGGGCACATATGAAATCATTCACTTTGTGAAAACAATGCCTTTGAACACCTCTCATTTAACAGGCTTTCAGATTCCTTCCTGCCTCATCATATACCACCCCCTCCCTAACTTAAGCTTTGGAAATTGACTGCAGTTGTGAATCAGGAAAAAAGAAAAGCCAGCAACTTAATAAGGAACCTTGGATCATAGAATCATAGAATGGGAAGGTTGGAAGGGACCTCAAAGATCATCTGGTTCCAACCCCCTGCCATAGGCAGGGACACCTCCCACTAGTACAGGTCACTCAAGGCCTCCTCCAACCTGGCCTTGAACACCTCCCTGGGCAACCTGTGCCAGTGTCTCACCACCCTCACTGCAAACAACTTCCTCCTAACATCCAGTCTCAATCTCCCCTCTGCCAGTTCAAACCCACTCCCCCTTGTCCTGGTATTACAAGACCTTGTCAATAGTCCCTCCACAGCTGTCCTGGAGCCCCCTTCAGATACTGGAAGGCCACTCCAAGGTCTTCTGGAAGTCTTCTCTTCTCCAGGCTGCAGAGCCCCAACTCTCTCACCTGTCCTCACAGCACAGCTGCTGCAGCCCTCTCAGCATCTTCGTGGCCTCCTCTGGACCCACTCCAAAAGTTCCATGTCCTTCCTGTGCTGGGGGCTCCAGAACTGCACACAGGACTCCAGATGGGGTCTGAGGAGAGCAGAGCAAAGGGGCAGAATCCCCTCCCTTGCCCTGCTGCCCACACTGCTCTTGCTGCAGCCCAGCACACAGTTGCTGTCTGGGCTGCATGAACACTGCAGCCTCATCTGGAGCTTTTCATCACCCCAGACCCCCAGGGCCTTTTCCTCAGGGCTGCTCTCAGCCATTCCCCACCTAGCTGCAGCCCTCTGAGCATATGGATGACATAGTAATGTGTTTGAGCATCAGGAGAAAACTGCCATGTGCAAATGGGGCTTAGGGAATACAAAATATCAATCACTAATAAGGCATGTACAGATTTGTCCAGGAAACTTTTATTCCCCTCTCCTGTGCATATGCATCAGGAAATTGTTTCTAACAACCTTCCTGACCTCCACACCAAGCAAAGGTTGCTTGTAATGAATGGCTGCTTATGCACAGACTCTTTCATGTACTAACTAAAGGCTCCACAAGGATCAGAAGGAGGTTGCTGGAAGGAGATATCCACTAAGATGGAGTAGAACAGACCATGTTCAATCTGCAGCTCCCATGGCCACCAAAGGGGAGCAATTATACCACTGCCCTTGTGAAATGCCCCATGGCAATTCCCAGAATGGCAGAGGTAGGAAGGGACCTCTGGAGATCATTGAATGCAACCCCCCTGCCAGAGCAGGGTCACCTGGAGCAGGTTGCACAGGAGAGAATCCAGGTAGGCTTTGAATGACTGCAGAAATAGAAGCTTCACAACCTCTCTGGGCAGCCCATTCCAGTGCTCCATCACTCTTAAAGAAAAGAAGTTCCCCCCTCATGCTTGGATGGAAGTTCAGGTGTTCAAGTTTGTGCTCATTGCCACTTGTCCTGCCACTGAGCACAGCTGACAAAAGGCTGACTCCATCCTCCTGACACCCACCCTTCAAATATTGGGCATCACTGACAATATCTCCCTCACTCAGACTTCTCCAAGCTAAAAAATAAACCAACCAAGTCCCTCAGCCTTTCCTCACGAGAGAGATGTTCTAAGCTTCCTAATCACCTTCAGCTAACCAAACTGTTTCTGCAGAGTGCTGCACAAGCTGCCAGATGTAACTTCCTCCAAAAGTCTAGCACTCCTTATGGGATACAGGGAGATTTGGAACTCAAAGGGAGAAATTTGGGGGTGTATAGAAGTTTTTTTATGGGGTGTTTAGAGGAAGGGGCAACCTGGCATCTCTTTGTTCCTGTCAGGCATTTATAAATATGTAAAGGGTGAGTGCCAGGAGCAAGCAGCCAGGCTCTGCTGGGTGATGCCCAATGCCAGGAAAAAGGGCAATGGTTGGAAGCTGAGGCATAGGAAGTTTCATGGAAACATGAGGAGGAATTTTTCTCCCTGTGAGGGTGACAGAACACTGGAACAGGCTGCCCAAGGGGGTTGTGGAGTCTCCCTCTCTGAAGATATTCAAGACCTGCCTAGATATGTTCCTGTGTGATCTGCTCTAGGTGCTCCTGCTCTAGCAGGAAGCTTGGACTGGATGAGCTTTGCAAGTCCCTTCTAGCCCNCTGACATTCTGTGACTCTGTGATACCTGTGTCCCACTGTCCATTAGATGCAGGTCACTAATGTTGCTCACCTTTATATGATGACTGCAAGCAAAACTAATGGATGTGAAGGCTTCGAGGAGACCTTAGAGTAGCCTTCCAGGATCTGAAGGGGGCTACAGGAAGGCTGGGGAGGGACTATTGACAAGGTCTTGCAATGCCAGGACAAGGGGCAATGGGTTTGAAGTGGCAGAGGGGAGACTGAAACTGGATGTTAGGAGGAAGTTGTTTGCAGTGAGGGTGGTGAGACACTGGCACAGGTTGCCCAGGGAGGTTGTGGCTGCTCCCTCCCTGGAGGTGTTCAAGGCCAGGTTGGATGAGGCCTGTGCTAGGGGGAGGTGTCCCTGCCTATGGCAGGGGGTTGGAACTGGCTGGGCTTTGAGGTCCCTTCCACCCTTACCATTCTATGATTCTATGTGTGTCCACATCTCCCTGGGTATTTCTCTTGAGCCACAGAGTGATATAAAAATAAAATGCACCTATACAAGCACAGCTTTTTACACATAGCCTGAACTCAGAAGCTTGATTTTCTTTAATATTTGATGTTTCTTCAAAACTGTCTGTGTTCAAAGTGCAGATCCACCAGAGAGTAGCAGCTAATCTGCCTTAGGAGCAGTGGCCAATATTTTTGTCCCCTTGATCCTGGGTATCCAAGAAATGAAGAACAAAAAGCAGCTGATGGGAAAAGTGATGTCTTGTCCTGTGCCACGTGCCAAGTGTGTGAAGGCAACAGGGATATTCAGTCACCACAGGGATGTTTAGTCACCACAATGATCTCTTTTCTGCCTTGGATGTGCTATTTCATATATACCTTCAGTGAGGGCAGCAGCTGCATCCTTTCCAGTCTGTGTCAAGAGAACCAACATGAAGTCTGCTTCTGCTATGGGATCCTCTTGGAGCTCTGCACAAGAGAGACCTGGCACAGGGCAAAAAGTGTGATTCTGAGCAAATCCCAGCCTTACTGTTTGATGTTTGCCCAACACAAGGACAAGCAAAGCCGGGTTAAAGTATTGGAGTTCATCAAATATAAAATACAAGATCAGAAACTGCACTGCAATAGTGAACTGAAGAACTGCAGACTTCAGTAAACTTCTCACTTCTCCAGGTCTGAATTTATCTTCATTTTAAGCAGATAAAAGGGACATTTCATCACAAGCTATTTAACTTTATTGCTCCACAAATGTACAGGGACAAAACTAAAAGTTAATCTCTGTTTCGACATCTAAAGAACCAGGATTGTGCTACTGCATGCATCTTGAAGCATAGCATAGGGGGAAAAAAAAAAAGAAAAAAAGGCTAAATTTCTCTTTCTGACACTGTTCATCTTTTCTTAAGGAAAGAGTATTTTGTTCTGGCAATATAAAGCTGAGAACTGAACAGTAGGAATCCCCTCGCATACGTGAGAAGAATTTCACAGCTCCCTGCGCCGTTATTGCCACAACACAGCAGCTCCATATGCTTTTAACTGTCAGATCTGCCTCTTCTCTTGATGAGGGTACTGAGCCCTTCTGGGGTTTAAGATATTCATAGAAGAGCAAATGTAGTCACTGTGAAAGCAGGATGGGTGGCTGCTCTGCCTGCTGGAAGTTCTGCCAGGACACCAGGAATGAACCCAAAGTGGGAATGATAAAGGTGAATGCTCAGTGTCTTTAAAAGTCCCTTCCAACCACAGGTCATTCACCTCTAGAGCTCCCTTCCAACCACAGGTCATTCACCTCTATAGGTCCCTTCCAACCACAGGTCATTCACCTCTATAGGTCCCTTCCAACCACAGGTCACTCACCTCTAGAGCTCCCTTCCAACCTGAGGTCACTCACCTCTATAGGTCCCTTCCAACCCAAGGTCACTCACCTCTATAGGTCCCTTCCAACCTGAGGTCACTCACCTCTATAGCTTCCTTCCAGCCCAACCTCACTCACCTCTATAGGTCCCTTCCAACCTGAGGTCACTCACGTCTATAGGTCCCTTCCAGCCCAACCTTGCTCACCTCTATAGGTCCCTTCCAACCCAACCTCACTCACCTCTATAGCTCCCTTCCAACTCAAGCTCACTCACTTCTATAGCTCCCTTTCAACCCAAGGTCATTCACCTCTATAGGTCCCTTCCAACCTGAGGTCACTCACCTCTATAGCTTCCTTCCAGCCCAACCTCACTCACCTCTATAGGTCCCTTCCAACATGAGGTCACTCACCTCTATAGGTCCCTTCCAGCCCAACCTTGCTCACCTCTATAGGTCCCTTCCAACCCAACCTCACTCACCTCTATAGCTCCCTTCCAACTCAAGCTCACTCACTTCTATAGCTCCCTTTCAACCCAAGGTCATTCACCTCTATAGGTCCCTTCCAACCTGAGGTCACTCACCTCTATAGCTTCCTTCCAGCCCAACCTCACTCACCTCTATAGGTCCCTTCCAACATGAGGTCACTCACCTCTATAGGTCCCTTCCAGCCCAACCTTGCTCACCTCTATAGGTCCCTTCCAACCCAACCTCACTCACCTCTATAGCTCCCTTCCAACTCAAGCTCACTCACTTCTATAGCTCCCTTTCAACCCAAGGTCATTCACCTCTATAGGTCCCTTCCAACCTGAGGTCACTCACCTCTATAGCTTCCTTCCAGCCCAACCTCACTCACCTCTATAGGTCCCTTCCAACCTGAGGTCACTCACGTCTATAGGTCCCTTCCAGCCCAACCTTGCTCACCTCTATAGGTCACTTCCAACCCAACCTCACTCACCTCTATAGGTCCCTTCCAACCCAACCCCACCCACTTCTATAGGTCATTTCCAACCCAAGGTCACTCACCTCTATAGGTCTTTTCCAACCTGAGTTCACTCATCTCTACAGGTCCCTTCCAACCCCAAGTATTCTATATGTAACCTTTCTTTGGAAAGGAAGCCAAAGAGTTTAATGAAGGAATTGATGACTTCTCTAAGCCACTTTAATCCACAACCAATGAAACAACCACAGCAAACCCAGCCCAACTTTCCCATCTGTCATCACCCTTGGTGTTGTCTGAGCAGGGCTGATAACTGGTGAGGAGATCCCAAGGCCAGTCTGGCACATGCATGGATGGAAACATGCATGCAGAGTCCTTGAGAATGAGCAATACTGGCAGCATTTGACAACTCCAGAAAACATAGCCAAGGCACCCAGACTGCTTGGCTGCAGTGGAATCCAGGCTGGGTTACAAAATCCTGCTGAAGAACAGATTAGGCTAAGTCCTGCTGAACTCTGTGTTGCAGAGGCGAAGCTGACTTAACCCCCACGAGCTTTGCCCAGCTCTAGCACCATATTTTCTATCAGCACTTGCAGCTGATCATAGAGCAAGTTGGTTAAGTGTTACATGCTGCCCAAAGTCACTCCAGACTGCCACATCCATCAAGTAAAAGCATTTCACCAAAATGTGACATGAAGGTGAGTCTGTTTATTCATTAGCATTGGCAGAGCAACTGCCAGCTGCGATTCACCTCCAGCAGCTTACACTTGGCATGGGAGTGGAGTGTTTGTTTAAAACAGCAAATCAATCACATTCCTTTCTGAAAGCAAAGGGGGGGGGGAAAAAATATTCCACTGGAGTCAGAAAAAAGTTCTTCCTAAGCACAGACTGGACAGCCAAACTCTGAAGTCATCACAGAATGGTTTGGGTTGGAATGGATCTTTAAAGGTCATGTTGTCCAATGGCCCTGCAGTGAGAAGGGACATCTGCAACTAAAGCAGGTTGCTCAGAGCCCTGTTGAAGCATCTTCACTTTCCAGTCTTTCTTATAAAATGGATCTGTAGCTGGAGGGGTGAGAATACATCTTGGTTTCCCAAAATCTGCTCCTAAAGAATCATAGAATCATAGAATGGTAAGGTTGGAAGGGACCTCAAGGATCATCCAGTTCCAACCCCCTGCCATAGGCAGGGACACCTCTCACTAGCACAGGTCACTCAAGGCCTCCTCCAACCTGGCCTTGAACACCTCCAGGGAGGGANAGCAGAAACTCTACAGTGAGGGTGCCAGAGCCCTGGAGCAGGCTGCCCAGAGAGGTTGTGGAGTCTCCTCCGGAGACTCTCAAAACCCACCTGGATGCATGCCTGTGTGGACTACCCTGGGTGATCCTGCCTTGGCAGGTGGGTAGGATTTGATGATCTCTGAAGGTCCCTTCCAACCTCTAAAGTTCTGTGAGTCTGTGAAAAGCTTCCCTAGAGAAGAGCAATCTGGGAGGAGATCTTCGCGATGCTTGGCAAGAGGATGAGGTCAGGCTCTTGTCAGTGGTGCCCAGTGACAGGACAAGGGCCAGTGGTCACAAACTGGAACCCAGGAGGTTCCATCTGAACAGGAGGAGAAAATTCCTTGCTGTGAGGCTGCTGGAGGCCTGGAACAGGTTGCTCAGAGAGGTTGTGGAGTCTCCTTCTCTGCAGACCCCGAACCCACCTGGACAGTGTGATGCTGGGAACCTGCTGTAGGTGCCCTTGCTTTAGCAGGGGGGTTGGTCTGGGTGATCCGCAGAGGTCCCTTCCAGTCCCCATCATTCCGTGGTTATGTGATGAAATCACTGGTATGACAAGACCACCTTGTCGAGCTGCCAGTCGCTGCTGAATAGAGCTGAAATTGTTGCCACCAGAGGGTGCAAGGGGGAAAAGAAAAATAGTAATTAAAAGAAAAAGAAGCCAGGGCTTCTAATTTGGGTAAAGAGGTCCCAAAACACCTGTTAAAGAAGAGTTGGAATAAAAGGCATCCCTTTCTCACTGAAAAAGAAGCAATTGTTTTTGAAGTCCCCCAATTTTACTGGCAGGATATTAAGGAATAAAACCTTGGGATTCTCTTCACTTGTCCTCTGACCCTAAGACTCTCATTTTATCTTTTCTTATCCCTCAAAAATTTAGCTTGTGGAATACTAATTGTGGAGTGTGGAATTTTTGGAACAACCTAACATCAGCCTTGAAGTCACGTTGGCCTGAGAGCCAAGACTTGCACCCCAGATGTCATAACACTTAACAAGAACACAAACACCACTTCACTTCCAGAATTATCTACATCACAGGCTCGGAGAGGAGGAACGAAGTGATTAATAACATCCCTGGGTTTGATGTTTGCTTCAAGTATTGTCGGGCAAAGAGAAACCTCTGTGGTTTTCACACCTAGGAATTAACCAGTCCAAGGTCATCTCCTTCTGCCAGAGAAGCTGTGGTTTCCTTGAAAGCCTGTTATTTGCTGGAACACAGCTGGAAGGCTGGCAAGCAGTCCGTTTTCATTCACAAAATCCAGGATTTTCAACACCAACCTGATTTAATGGCTGAGTTGAAGAAATCAACTATTTCAGGTGCTGTTCCTAAATTGGTTTTAATCCAGAAAAAAAAAAAAAATCAATTTAACCCATGGTGAGAGGGGAGAAAATAGTTAAAAGCCCTGCTTTGGATGTGATGAACTCTGGAGGTCCCTTCCAATCCCTAACATTCTGTGCTTCTATGATAGTGAAAATGTGCTCGTTTGGATGAATTCAGTAGTTCAGGCACTTTCTACCTTTGGATGAGCAAGCCCAGCAAGTTTGCTTTCAGTAGGTGATGCTGGGTTTATATAGCTGCTGGTTTGGGTTCCTCAGTGTTATTGAACTGCTTGGCATGTGGCCTCAGAGTAAATAAACAGCGGCACAAAGCCCTTGGCTGTATTTCACTTCTCCATGCCGTTTGACAAGTGTTTACATTGCAGCAGCTGTGCCTCTGCTCTGCGTTCTTTGGCATCTCTCCTCCGTGGGCTCTGCATGAGGAGGAGGACTGGATAAAAAAAGGCCTGCAGATGGTGTGGAAGCAGACCCCTGCTCGTGAGAAGAGATTTCTTTCTTGAGGCATTAGCATCTCCGACCTTTCAGGGAGCGTCACATGCTGCGGCAGAAGCTTTTGCCTCCATCAGCAAATCGCCAGCTCGTGGGAAAGCAGCTTGCTCTTCAGCTCCTGAGAGCTCAGACAGGCTTCTGACCACATCTGTGCCTTCCTCAGGAATTAATTATCTTGCCCTAGAGCAGGTTGCTCAGAGCCACAAATGGTTCCAAAGATGGGGCATCTGCCACCTCTCTGGGTAACCTATGTCTCGCCACCGTCGCCATGCAACAGTTTTGCTTTCTCTCTAGTCTGAACCTACAGTGATTTCATTCTAAACCATCACCTCTTGCCCTGTCACAGCAGGCCCCACTAAAAATCTGTCCCCATTTTTTCTGTAGACCTCTTTAAGCATTGAAAGGTTGCAATAACATCTCACCAGAACCTTAATTTCTGAGACAGAACAACCCCAACTCTCTCAGTCTGTCCTCACTGGGGATGTGCTCCAGCCCTCTGATCATTGCTGTGACCTCCTCTGGACCCTCTCCAACAGATGCAACATGAGGCAAAGAGAATATAACATGGCAGGTGTTAACTGGAATGAATCACAGATTATTAGAGGTTGGAAAGAAGCTCCAGAAATCATTGAGTCTAACCCTCCCTGCCAAGCAGGATCACCCAGGGTAGTTCACACAGGAATGCATTCAGGTGGGTTTGGAAAGTCTGCAGAGAAGGAGACTCCACAACCTCTCTGGGCAGCCTGTTCCAGGGCTCTGGCACCCTCATACCAAAGAAGTTTCTCCTGATGTTGAGCTGAAACCTTCTCTGTTCCAGTTTGTAGCTGTTGCTCCTTGGCATATTGCTGCAAACCACTGAAAAGATCTTGGCCCCTCCACTTGACCTCCGCCCCTCAGGTATTTGTATTCATTGATCAGATCTCCTCTGAGTCTTCTCTTCTCCAGATTAAACAGCCCCAGGACTCTCAGTCTCTCTTCACAGGGGAGATGCTCAAGTCCCCAGTCATCCTTGTGGCTGTCCACTGGACTCTCTCCAGCAGGTCCCTGTCTCTCTCAAGCTGGGGAGCCCAAAATTGGACACCGTATTGCAGGTGTGGTCCCAGTAGGGCAGAGTAGAGGGGGAGAAGAACCTCCCTAGCCCTGCTGGCCACACTTTTCTTGATGCAGCCTAGGATAGCACAAATGAATCCATTCCTGGGAAACCCTGACTGCCTGATGGAACCCATATGAACACAAAGTGGTGCAGGATCCAAAAGCCTCCTTTCATCCTTCAGCCCATACATCTCATGTCACAGGAGACTTAGACATGGCAGTGAGGTAAGGCAGCTTTCTAGACAAGTCCCCAGCTGGGTGGGCAGTGCTGTGGGATAGGTGCTGTGCTGGTTTGAGGTTAATTGGAATATTGCAATGAGAAAATTTAGCTGATAGGCTGTAAAAAGCAAACAGTGATGATGTCTGCTTCACTCATAGACTTGTTGAGATGTATAAAAACCAGGACACAAATATAGATAAGAGAGAGTCTCTCTGGGAGCTGCTGTGTCTTCTGGCTTTCTGCTGTGTAACTCAGCTAATCACTCTGCTTCTAACCCCCCTTGCCCATCCTCCAAACTCACCTTGCATGTAAAGGCAGACCCTGGGGTAAGGTAGAGGGGTGGAAAGAAGGTGGAAGGGTGGTTGGGAGCCCCTCCTGGGGCCTCTGATTTCTGGGAGGGGAATTGTGTTTCTGTATGACCTTTAACTTGTATATTTCTGTAAATATTCATGTCTATTGTGCATATCTCTGCTTGTATATTGTGCTGAGCTGTGAACAGAGCTTCAGTCCTTAAATTCTAGCTGGCTGAGTCTAGTCTGGATGATTGTCATAGAGTAAGGGGGGCAGGTAACTCCCAAACCAGCACAGGTGCTTATGTTTGGAGTAACGGAAAGTGGAATGGGAAGGAAGCATCAAACCAAACAAGCACTGAAGTAACCTCCCCCAACTCAAAGCGAAGATATGCAGCAACACCAAGAAGTTGAAGCAAACATTTTGCTTACAAGGAGAAGGTTGGTAGCATAAACCAGCCTGCTGCTTCTACAGAAGAGCTGCAGAGGAAGGAGAATTGGACACCACCCAGTAGCGACCCTCAGATCTCAGGAGAATAAGGAGTGCTTCGTGTCTGCTGTTTAAGCCCAGATGGTGACAGCTTCTTTCTACAAACCATCTGTTTCCCCACTGCCTACCACCTCTTCTAAGAGTATGTAGCCAAGCAAATCTGGTTTGGAGAGCTGTGATGGTAGGCAAATGAAGGAGGCTGCTACCCATCACCAAGAGGCGGCAATTAGCAGAACCCCGGAGCACAAGGTGCCTGTGATGCCTGCAGTCTGATCAGTGGCACTGCAGGAAGATTTCCTTGAAGGACTTGAGGTGCTTTGAAAAACCCAGTTCTTAAGCTTTGCAGTCCAACAAGTCAGCAAATCCACAGGGAATTCACCACTGAGTGTTCAGGTGAATCAGTGACAAATTAAAAGCAGCTTAGCATCAAAGAGCCTTGCTGTAACTTCTTGTGATGGTTTGGGAGTTCCCTGCCCCCCCCACTCTATGAAAATCCCCCAGACTAGGCTCAGCCAGCTGGAAGTTAAGGACTGAAGCTCTGTTTACAGCTCAGCACAATGTACAAGCAGAGATATACACAATAACATGAATAGTTACAGAAATACACAAGTTAAAGGTGATACAGAAACACAATTCCCCTCCCAGCAATCAGGGTCCCCAGGAGGGGCTCTCAACCACCCTTCCACCTTCTTTCCACCCCTCTACCTTATCCTAGGGTCTGGCTTATGTGCAAGGTGAGTTTGGAGGATGGGCAAGGGGAGTTAGAAGCAGAGTGGTTAATTAGGTTACGCAGCAGAGAGCCAGCAGCTCCCAGAGAGACAGAAACAAGACTCCCTTATCTCTATTNTTCACTCTCACTCCTTCCCTCCTCTGTCCTTACTACTGACTTCTGGACTAACTTTGGCTGAGCAGGTAACAGTTGGAGCCTTTCTTGTTTTCTCCTTGGGGTGGAGGGGGAGGAGGAGATGGCATTTGGCCCTTTCTGGGCTTTGTCCAGGGAGAATTTTTGTGTTATAGCTCAATTGTAAATAACTGTAGATATACTCTTGTACATCTGCATTGCATTACATAGAATACTTGTCCAACCTGGCCTTGAACACCTCCAGGCAGGGAGCAGCCACAGCCTCCCTGGGCAACCTGTGCCAGTGTCTCACCACCCTCACTGGAAAGAATTTCCTCCTAACATCCAGTCTAAATCTTCCCCCTGCCAGTTCAAACCCATTGCCCCTTGTCCTGTCATTGCAAGATCTTATAAATAATCCCTCCCCAGCCTTCCTGTAGGCCCCCTTCAGATCCTGGAAGGTCACTCTAAGGTCTTCTGGAAGCCTTCTCTTCTCCAGGCTGCAGAACCCCAACTCTCTCAGCCTGTCCTCATAGCAGAGCTGCTGCAGCCCTCTCAGCATCTTTGTGGCCCTCCTCTGGACCCGCTCCAACACTTCCATGTCTTTCCTGTGCTGAGGGCTCCAGAACTGCACCCAGGACTGCAGATGGGGTCTGAGGAGAGCAGAGTAAAGTCCTTCAGTAGCAAAGGTTAAAAGTCTTAGATCCAAGGAAAAAACTACTGCCAATTTCAGCAGCATGACTCTCAAGGCAAACAGTCTCAGTTTGAGCTTTAGTCCAACTCTGATGGCTTTGCAACTTGTCAAACAAAGGATTCTAAGCACTCAAGGGCTGCAGCTCTCAAGTAGCTTCTGCATAGTGATCTGGTTTGTCCTTAATTACCCAGATCAGTGTTTCCAGCCAGTCATGGACAAGGCTTCCTGAGTATTACATTCCTTCAGTTAGTGAATAATGTTATTAATTACTCCATTATCTTGTAGATGAATGCAATTTCATCAGTGCAATACAAATCACTGCAGAGAGCTGCAGGGCTTGATTCCACAGCAGCAGTGGAGAATTACATCCCTTAGTGCTCTTGTCTAATGCAGTGCATGGCTTGTTTGAATCAAGGGTGCCAAGGTTCCACCTGAGCTTGCTTGGGTGTTGGTGTTCAGGTACAGAAGCAGTATTTCTATTTAAAAAACAAAAAAAGATTTCTGTGTTGCTGTTCACTTTCCTTTTCCATGCTGTCTTCCAGGCACTAAACAAACATCTGTTTCTTTGTCTCACCGTGGAAAGATCTGCCCTTTTTTTTGGCTTATGTGCTCAAACTCCTTGATATCAGCAGGTATATCCCATCAGAATCCTGTCCCACCTTCATTGCTCACTGAGGCTTTCAGCTATTTCTGCAGATGCTCATGGTTTGCACCAGGGAGGCAAAAGCATCCATGACCTAAATGAGCATTGGACCAGAGATTCCCAAGGCTGAAGGTGCCATAGGTGTCCCTGCCTATGGAAGGGGGTTGGAACTAGATGATCTTTGAGGTCCCTTTCAACCTTACCATTCTATGATTCTATGACTCTATGACTCTCTGATTCTATGATTCTATGACTCTATGATTCTCTGATTCTCTGATTCTATGACTCTCTGATTCTATGACTCTCTGATTCTATGACTCTATGACTATGATTCTATTCTATGAAGTTAAAATCGAATCATAGAATGGAAAACGTCCTTGGAAGTTTTGAGTCTAACCATTCTCCATCTCTGCCAAGTCTGGTAGGTCCCTCAGCATTACATCTCTGCTTCTTTAAAACACCTCCAGAGATGGGGATACAACCACCTCCCTAGGCAGCCTGGTCCAGTCTTGGAGAGCCCTTCTAGTCAAGAAGTTTCTTCTGATAGCCAAACCTTCTGTGGTGCAACTTGAGATCATTCTTCCTCATTCTACCACTTGTTACCTATGAAAAGAGACTGAGCTCCACCTAGCTTCAACCTCCTTTCAGGGAGTTGTAATAAAGTGGAGAAGGTCTCCCCTCAGCCTCCTTTTCTCCAGGCTAAGCACCCCCAGTTCTCTCAGCTGCTCCTCCCCAGCCCTGTTCTCCAGACCCTTCCCCAGCTTTGTTGTCTTTCTCTGGACATACTCCAGCACCTCAATGTCTTTCCTGGAGTAAGGGTCCTAAAACTGAGCTAAATAATCAAGGTGTGACTTCCTCAGTGCTCCTCAGTGTACAGGGGCATTGCCAGGGACTGCCAGCTGCGGCTGAACTACGTGGCGTGGGGGATCTCTAGGTGTGGGGGGATAGATGACATGAGGAGCTGTCATCGATGAATTGTATGTGTGGGGCCTGCTGAGGAAGTCTTCAAGAAAGGTAACAAAATCATTGACATTGTGCTGCAAGCAGGTTTTACCATAAAGAGAGACAAAGTCAAAGGACCTGCCAGAGAAATTCAGTTTCTGGGAGTGAGGTGGCAGGATGGTCGCTGTCACATGCCACAGGATGTGAT
>WBNM01010020.1:75508-134556 GCA_013399055.1 Ramphastos sulfuratus | reverse complement strand
CTTCCCTCCCCTCTCCTCTCTCTGTTGGTAGTCAGAAGTCTGGTTACAGACAGGACATGCCCGGCTCCTGCTGTTCGTACTCTGGTGGGAAGTTGGCATTTCACAATTGTTCCTTTAACGGGATTGTTTTGGAGCCGCTCCTGGGAATTGTTCCTCTTCAGGCCGGGCTTGCCGATAAGAACCGCCCGTGGCTTTTATGTAACACGTTAGGATTTGGTCCTGGTCCCAAAATCGCACTGTTTCTTTAGGCTTTTATTTCATTCCGCCCGCCCCACCGGCTCCCGCTGCTGAGCTCTTAGTAGCCTGTTCCCGGAAAGATTTTCGCTCGGTGCGAGCCGGCCAGGCGCAATCGCGCGTGTAAAAGCTGCATAGTCCCGGCGGAGCTGCGCGGGGGTAGAAGGTGCGCACAGAGACGGCTCGCCCGCTCACAGCCGGTGGTGAGCAGTTCTGAGGCGCCGTGTCCCGGCCACTTCTGTCCCCCTCCCCTAGAAAAGCACCGCTTCCTCCGTTTTTCTGTCCGCTCCACGAGCCCTCGGGAAAGGCTCTCCCGTTGCTGCCCGCCGCTGGGCACGGTGCCCCGGCCCCTCCAAGTTTTGCGGCAATGCCCACTGCAATGAGCGCTCTCTCATACCTTAACTCGCATCCTTTGTCTTGTGGATTCACCGTAATTGGGCTCAAGGGGTTAAACCTTATCCCGCCCTCGTTATCACTTGGGAAATCTGCTTGTATTCCTAGGAATTAGGAACCAGGAGACGGTGGTGGAGGGCAAGGGTTGGGAGTGCGGCTCTCCGCGCCCCGCCGTTTCGGGGGTGCTCATTGGTGGTGCTGTTGACTCTCGCACTTTATAATTTTAATTTTTCTTTGGGGACGCCGAGCTTCGGAAGGCACTTTTGGTGGTTATTGCTTCCGCCTTAATAGACTTGGGGGCTTGGGGCGTGTAGTTTGGATGAATGGGCGGGTGGGGCTGTTTGCTCCCCCTTTGAGCCAAGTGTAGCCGCCGAGTGGAAACTTTTTGGTCTGGGGCCGGAGGTGGCATTCTCCGATGGCCCACCGGCACCCTGACTCCCTCCCGCACCCCTCCACTGCAGCCCATGCCCAATGGAGCTGCTGCCGCTCCGCGTTTCCTCGGGGCACATGCACTGCCCTCACCGTGGGGGGCACAGGTCGCCGAGGGACAGGGACCAGCTGCCTTTGTCCCTCACCCCGGAAAGGGCGAAGTGCCCCCGAATCTCTTCCGCTCGCCAGCGTTTCAACCCCTCAGGCTGATCCTGGGCTCGCCCTCGGGGTTGCCGATGTGGGAACAGGACGGCCTGCAGGCGACAGCGGAAGAAGGAGGTCAAAACCAGACAAACGAAAAATCATCCCCAACCCTGGGGAGCGCAGCTCCAGCAAAGGCGCCTGTACCCTGGGCATTGGGAAACCCGAGTCAAGGGGCAAAACGGAGATCTGCCGACCCCGCTGCAGCCCGGCCGTCCCGCGCTGCCTCCCGCCGGGAGGGAACGAAGCTGACGCCCCTGAAGCGGGCAGGAACCTGCGTCCCGGAGAGAGGGGGAGGGGGCGCTGGTTTCTCCGCACTGCTTCGCTCCAGCTGAGCATCGGACCCCCTCGGGCGAGACGTCAGCCGTTGTTTAAGGATGGCTCTCCCCCTCCCTCCTATGTCTACCCTCGCTTCGAGGGGTTCTGGGTTTGTAAGAGACCACAAAAGCTGCGGCCCCTTCTCTCCTGGGCTGTTTTTTTACCCGAGCAGAGTCCTAAGAAAGAAGCTGTTTGTGCTTTCACTGGAACGCTGGAGACTTTCTAAGAATGGTGCTTTTTTTATCAGTTTTTGTTGTTGCTATTGTTTTATTTTATTTTATTTTTATTGGTACATGGAACCAGCCTACAGCATTGCTAGCACCTTTCCACCAGGTGTCTGGGGCTTGGAGGAAAAGTCAAATGAATTTTTAAATTATGAGACTGCTTCTCTCCCCTCGTCACAGACAAAATAATTATAAGAGTAAAAAGTTGTTGCAAACTGGCTAGGAAGTGATTAAAGCTGGAAACAGAAAGGCACCTTCACCTCTCCAGAGTGGTGAGGACCCAGAAAGGCCTTTTGCAGGCAGGAAGGAATCAAAGTAGATGGAAGATGGAATTTGACTGGCTTGTGAACCAGCTTCTGAAATGTGGTTACCACCCACAGCAAGAGACTTGACCCCATGATCCAAAACATCTCTTCTAATCCTCTTCCTATAAAATAATAAAAGAATCTCCAAGTATATTGCTCATATTAAACTGTTACAGTTTACAGCTCTCTTTTAAGTATGAATCCATATTCCACCCTACAACAGAGTAAAGTGCTTTGCCCTAGGGGTCATACCTGGAGCTGGGGACATTCATTCAGTTGTGACACCCAGAGCTCACATTGCCACCCAGCACTGCTCTGCCCACTGAGATCCCAAATGAAACACTGTTAGAAACTGTCAGGAGGTTACCTGCGAATACAAGGGACTGCTTTGCAAGATCCAGGAAATACCAGTTCTGGATGTTGTTTTAAAGCTAAGCATACAGTATGAGGAAACATATCTGGAACCGGAGGTTTTAGACTTCCAGTGTTTGACTATTATAATTACTTAACTAAGCTCCAGTTAGTCTTGATGAGGAGCCCCTGTTACTCTTAGAAGAAGCTTGCTGAACTTACTGAAAGATTTTCTGTTCACCTGACTTACAAAAGCAATTGTTTTCTTTCTGAATAACTGGAGAAGACTGGCTGATCCTCATGCTTTCGATAGAGACAGAAAACCCTAGATTCAAGTCTGCTTGCTTTTCTTATGCAAATCTTCTCACAGGATTAGAAGGAGAAGTAAACAGCAGTCTAACCTTAAGATCTTTTCCTTTTTAGAGGCAGTCTGTTGTATAAATATGAAACAGAAACTGTTTTTATTTGAAGATCAAATAGAAGTTATCTAGTGAAGCTGACAAACAGGGGTAGAATAATCTGTTTGCATTTTTGGGAAATAGATAGTTCTGGTTTTGTTTCAAGGCAAGTAACTTTTAAATAATATTTAACGAAATAATTGACCTTGATGTTTAAACTAGAACTTCCTTCACGTCATCAAGCCCACTGTTTAAAAAAAACCTGTTTTGTATCTGAACTCTGGTGATCATTCTGCTAATCTCATAATAACATTTGTTTCTTGTGGAATTTTATTTGAAAAAGGAGAGAAGGAGTTCAGAATAACATGAGGTGTACTGCTCATTTGTATTTTCTTCTCCTTGAAAAATAAGAAAAAAAATGCAAAATTACTTTTCAGGAAAACTTTTTTTTTGTATGGAAGAAATGAAAAGAAGCTCTCTACAACTGTACATAAGCCTTAGGACAAATTGTGTTCCTTTAATATATACATATAAACTTCTAAAACACATTGCAATCTTTGACTACAAAAAAAATATTTTGTGGAATTTGTTCTCATGAAAATTAGGGTCCAAGTCTGCTTTTGAAATGTGAGAGAAATGGAACTAACTCTGTAAAAGTGTGTCTATCACATAAAGCTTCTAGGACAGCCTGATTCACACTATATCCTGCCCTTTGTTCAACTGACAGCTTTCCAGATGCAGAAGGAGGCACATATCTGGGGGCTGCTATTATCTAAGCTAAATATGTACATTTTGGATCAGTTCTATTTTATTTGAATACTCGCAACTTCTGCTTGGGGATCTTAAGCATAAAAGGATTGCAGAGATATGCATTTTATTAGCTACCCATCAGTCTTTGTACAGGGACAAAGGTGTATAAACATACACATTTATTAGTCTCTCTGCTCTGCAAAAGTTAAGAAGATGACATGCAAAATTATTTCAAATAAAAACCAAACAAGCAACCAAAGAACACACCCGTTAACATACCAGAAAGAAGGCAAACAAACAAGGTGGGGGAAAATAAAAGTGATAAATGAACATGTAGAGTTTAGCTTAATTTTTATTTGGCCGTAAATAAGAAATATCCTAGCAGCAGTGCATTTATTGTTTTTCAAGTTTACAAGATCCTTGAAAGACAAAACACTGATGTCAACCTAAACGCTGTTGTGTATCTTGCATGTCATGTACTCTTACACACATGAAAGCTGTTCCTTTAACCACCCTGGCACTTCTTTTCTCTCTCCAGTTCCCAGTTTCAGTATGTGGATGTATGAGGAATCAGGTTGCTTCACTCCCAACTAAGGACATGTAGCTAGCATTTTTGATGATTAATGATGTTTTAATTGCCTCCACAGTGAACAAGCAGTCAACTCAATAATGGTCGCAGGCCTGAGATCTAGAGAGCATGTTGGTGCTACACAACTGGAGATGTGATATTACCTGTCAGTCTGAGCCCAGTCACACTGGTCAAGGGACAATTCAAAATTCTGTCAATCACCCTGTCTCAACGTCACACAAGCACAGGTGCAGTGACAGAGTCATCTCCCATCTCAGTATTATCCTCTGTCTCTCCCTTCCCTGTGGCAGAATTGGCATCTCAGAACATCCCAGTGCAGCCCCTCAAACTCCTTTCCATCTCTTTGCCCCATATACTAGGCAGCAGCTGACTATCTGTGTCTGACACAGAAGTAGCATCTACATCAGGAATGATAATATATGTTTGCAGGAGGTATAGTGGATATACTGGATAGTTTCTCTTACCCCCTTACTACAATCCCGTGCTGTGACTCAACATCAGCAAATGAATGGAGGAAGCACTCCTTCCCTATAGGGCCGTTGTGAATTTCCTCTGTTCACATAGGCTGCCTCTGTGCCCACCACACAGTATTTTTTACCACTTCACAGATGTGTTTATGCAGTTACTTCTCTTCAGTCTAACTAGGAACCAGAACATGGCACCTGGAGATGGCAGTTGTTGTCCCGAGATGCTATAATACAACAGAGTGCCAGTTGTCATTCACCTCTAGTTACTTGCAAAAGCTACCAGCTCTATTTCTTTTTCTTTTCTTTTCTTTTTTCTTTTNCTTTTTTTTTTTTTTTTTTTTTTTTTTTTTAATTATAAGTTACAAGGAACACGATATGGTAACTGTTGTTCGTGGATCGGGTGCTGTCCCTACTGTAAGTCACATCAGATATATGACCTGTGTGCTTTGTGGTATACAGCTGGACACCCAGCCAATATGTCTTTTCTCAACAACCAAATACAGCCTGCAGTATACTTGTAGTGACAAGAGGTGGCATTTCAGTCATACTGGGCAGACATTCTTCTATCATCTTCTGTTACTCTTATGGTGACCTGGCACTTTGCCTCAATCTAGGGACTAATCTGCATTTCCTTAGTAGAGATTTTAAGCAGAGAGTTCTGTAAACCCAGGCTTCACTGATTTTCCCTGTTCCCCTGAGGATGATTTACCTTAATATTGTGCTGGACTTTGGGAAATTCTCTCACTTGTATCAATTCCCCTCACACCAGTTTAAGGTGCCAATGACAGTGGCTGTGTCCTGAATTTCCTCAGTGTCTGGTTAATTTGCTTTAGAATCTTCTGCCTAAAAAAAATCTTCTTATCAGGAATAGGTATTCTCTGTATGCAACGTGGAAGAGGTATGGAGCACACTGGAAAACAACCACTGAGTATTTCCCCTGGTACATCTGTACCAAATTCAGTGGTTGTTATGGAGATCATGTCAGTCAACTTGCAAAGCTCTTCTGGGTTTGTAGGTAACATGTTATGTAAACACCTCTGTCTCCTGCTGTTTCCCTAAGCTTAAACAGTATCTCACTGGATACATTTCCTTGCCCTTTTCTGCAAACATTCCTTTGGCTCCATCAGACAGCTCAGGGGAATCTGAAACCATTATGAAGGTGCTAGCAGTGTGAATACATGCAGAATTAAGACTGCTAGCCACTGCAGCATGTCACTTCTGCCTGCAGCTTACTAAAACAGAAAAGTCTTATGGCTGACATGTCCTCCACTTCACTGGGTTACATGACACATGCCAGAAAATGTGTCAGCCCACTCCCCGTCTCTTTGGCATTATTAGCCCAAGGAAGAAAACACAGCCAAAGAACATGCACACAGCTTTGACAGGTTCTGCCTAATCCACCCACATAATGACATTTCTTATGCTAAGTGCCAGAGCAGTGTAGGGAGGCCATCGCCTGTACCAGCAAGGCAAAGTTAGTTTCATGGTAATGTTTAAGAGATAACCCGATGTTACATTTGGAAGGTTTTGTCTCTTGTAGTGCAGTGCTTAGAGAATGACATCAAAAGCCTTCCTAATTCACCCCCTGTGCTGCCCTAGGAGACTGTGAGTCATGACGACATCCGTGACTGTCTTCTTATTCCACAAAAGGAAGTAATGTGCTTTGAGCACAAATGAACCAGGAGTAGATTACATCCTTCCTTGGGTCAGCTGTGCTGGCTGTTGGGGTGGCCATTGGAAGGACAAGAAGAGCTTTTTATTTCCTAGCCTTCCTCCTCCCCACCCCTACCTCAGGGAAGCTATTCCTGCCCATACTGGGACATGCTGTGTGGACACATGGAAGGATTTTGTTCAGCCAGGCAAGGAAGAGGACACTCCGATTCTGTTCTCTGATGTGGTAGAGAATTTCATCACATGGTGAAATATCCATCTCTCCTCCAGTGGGCCAGGCATATCTGATCATGAGGAAGCTGTGTGTTCTCTGTCCCTTGGCGTTTGTCCTTGTAATTAGTCTATCTGTTTCTGATTTATTTATTTTCAGGCAGTCCCCAGCACCCTTGCTCACTCACTTGGGCACATGGGGCAAACCACAGACTTGCCCTTAAACTACTCAGAAAAATAAAATCAGAAACAGACTAACCACAAGAATCAATAGCAAGGGCAGAAAGCACATGACTGGATACTGCAGTTCCCTTCAGAGATCCATCTGCCTCAAAATGTGATGTAACTAGGCTCACGTACCACATCTGTGAAGAGGGTTACATATCCCTCTTCATAAACTGACTCACAGGGCAAAACTACACTAGGTCAGAGAAGCCAGAACATGTTTAAAATAATTTCTAAGGAAGAAAATTAAGTCCAGTTTGTGTTCACAGAGCTAAAGCAATTGCTTTCAAGTCTGATATTATGCCTGTTAGTGTTATTGTTGCTTCCTAGAATTTAGGCTTCAATTTGGCAGAAGTTGAGAAGCAAAGGCATACACAGAACCACTTGTGAGATTCAGTGTGTCTGTCTGCAAGGACCAGTTCTTTCCTGAATAAACACCAGTCACTGGGCTGCTGGGCAAAGTGGAGATATAAGATGACCATCAGACATTTATAGGCTCCTATTCATGAGGTTTGGGTATTTATGGATGCAATTTACCTTTTTTTTTTTTTTTTTCAGTTTTCTGTTGCATGAAAGGGAGTATCAAGACATTAATCAAAAATAGTGGAGCAGTACAAGAAAGGTCAAGTAGATGAGTATAGCTTCCTGCATATCCAGAATACAGTAGCTGTCCGAAAACACTGTCATTACAGTTCACATACTTGATCCAGCTACACAGACAGTGTGCACTGCTGTCAGTCCTACACCGAACATCATATTCGATACCCTCTGATTCTGCAGCCCCTCATCAGGTGAAAGTCGTAAAGTCGTTCATGTGATAGATCAGACAACAGAGAAACCCTCCAGACAGAAACCTCTACTTATGTCTGGCTAGGAAAAATAAAACTTTCCTTCTTTTGGAATCCACAGGAATACAGATGCAAAAGCAGGATGTGGATAAATGAGAGAAGATAAGGTATTGCTCCTGCGAGCAGAACATCCTGTCTTCAAGATGGGTGAGTACTTCCAAGCTTTCCAAATGTTTAATTGCTCCCCAGATAGATCATAGATCTGCCCATCTCTTCTTCTCAGGTATTTTCCAGGATTTTAAGTGGTAATAGAAGCAAACAGAAAGCAGAAATTAGTTTTGAAGAGATAAGGTGAAAAAAGTGGGGGGAAAATGCAGTTCTGAGGATACCCTAAATTCCGTAGTTAAACTCCTGAACACAGCCACAGAATTTTGTGTATCTCTGTGAAAACTTGGCTGATTCTGGTTGATCATTAGCAGAACTTGGTGCAGCTGTATAAACAGCAAATTTCTACACCTACAGGACTTCATTCATTTCCTCCAGTGAGATTTTTTATTTGACTGGCAGCTAGCCTATCTGGGCAGCTGATAAGAGAAGAAAAATATCACCCTTCATTCTTTACATCTCCACTGCCTTTCCTCTGGTTCTAACATAGAAGTGTGCAAAGAATTAAAGATCTCTCAATACATTTGTAGCCAAATATTTACCTTAAGTGAGGTAGATTGTATTTGCTTACTCTATCCATTGCCATTCTGGCATGTGTTCAAGATTAACTCCTTGGAGTACTATTGAATACTTTGAAAAAAAACTTTTGTTTATAATAAAGTGTTTGCCAATGAGAGCACATTTGGTGTTGCTCAGGGTATCCTAGCTCTTGAGCTCACAAGCCTGGTGTTTGAGATAGCAGTTTGTCTAGATTCACAAACAGGTCATTGGAGATGGTTCTGGGATGTGGCCAATTTACCTTAGTCTTTTGGTGGATTATTAAGAGTATTTTGAAATTCTCTCAGGTATCTCACAGAGAGAAAATATAATTAAACAATGCCCAGAAGAAACATATTATTTCAGGCAATGCAAATTGATTTTAACCAGCTTGGTTTTTTGAAAGAATACTTTTCTTTAAAATTATTTTAATGGAGACAAAATAAACTATTGTTTACATTCAATAATATGTAATGTTTTTCATAAAGTGAAAACATCTAAGTGGTTCCTTGTTTAATTTAATTTTGTTTTGAACTCTATAGCATTCATATATTTAACATTTTTCTTACTAAATTGAATATTTTAATATCATTATAAATGTTGGGCTTTCTGGTGTGAGAATGATTTGACAGTTATGGAACACTTCCATCATGACAAATATATTTTCTCTGAATTTTCAATCTGTGAAAACTTCAGTACCTTCACTTCGTTCCTAACTGTTGGAATTTCCCATAGAATTGAAATTCTGTTTCCTGACCAGCTCTGCTAAAATTTCTTCCTCTATCAAAAAAGAAAGGGGGAAGGGTGTCACAAATACACAGCTGTAAAGTTGTCAGGATACATTTCTCATTGTTGGCTCATATGTTGCCCTCTTTTGGTAGCTTTTGTACTGTACTACACATTAAAAAAAAAAAAAAAATAGCAACTGCTGTATCAACTCAGCACCCAAAGGGAACTGAGTGCTGAATGTTAGAATTAAGTAACTATGTGAGGAGAGCAATAGGTTGTGACTTAGGCTCTTGAACTAGTTTATAGACAGATCCCATCAAGAGAGGAAAAGCACTGGGGAGTGAGTGAAGCAGTGCAATATAAAATTGGACTATAAAGGACAAAGAGAAACAAGAAAAAGAGGAACAATCTGTAAATACTCATGTGAATAATTTAACCCTGTGTTCTGACTTCCATCCTGTGATGACAAACATGGCTTCCAAATATTTGTTCAACCAGGATTTGTAAAGGGAAGCCCTACCCTAATCATCACTCCTTTGGTCTTTGCCTGAGGCTTTTTTCATAACCTGTGCAGGGGGTTTACTAAATTCTTGTGGGTATTGACTAGTTAAGGCCAGAAGAGTGTCTGCTAGCTTTCCAAGATCAGATCTCTAGCAAAGTCACCACTTTTATTTTCATTATTAAGTTTCTGAAAGATAACATTAAATATTAGAAGTTCACTTTTACAGTAATTTCCTAATACTGATTATAAAATCTTGTGACACTTATCGTAGTAGAAGTCTGGAATCATTATTTAAGTGAAACATTGAGGTGAGGTTTGTTTGTTTCCAGAAGACAGATGTTTTCTCCTATTCCTGAATACACTTTTTAAAGATCCTCAGTCAGTCTGCGGCAATGATTGAAAGAATCTAAGGAGCTGAGCATTCACTTCTTTCGACTTTCAGAAAGAATCAAGCACTAACTCCCCCAAAATGTCATTCTTAGAGAACAAACTGCTCTCTGCCTCAGATAATTCTCATTTATAAGCACAATAAATGGTTACACAGAAAAGATAGTCCCGCCATATCTGTGATCACAGTTTAGTATTTCACAGCCCTGTTCTTTAATTTTCCTTGGTTTGAAAATCAGCATCAGGAATTCAGCCTCACAGGAACTCTTTTATGAACAATTCCAGAGATGAATTCAGATCACAGAAGGGAACCCTGTTCCTCCCACCTTGAATTGTGGAGCTTTTGTGGTGGTTCCATATGTTCAGGAATTCTTAGCCTAAGGAATAACTCCCAGTCTTCCAATGTAAAGACACGAAGCTGTGTTTTACAGGCATTCTCTGGTGCTTTTTCAAACCTATTCTAAAACCCCCAGCAACATGACTCCCCTTGAAAGACCACCTGACTGTCTTCTAATTTTCACCTTAGGAAAAAATACACCCACAAGTCACAATTTTACAGCCTTCCTCCCTTTCACTTAAATAATGTTGGCCATTCAAACCTTTGCTGACCTTTGTTCTTTGCGTATGAATGCAGCAGTCCAGCCTTACAGAAAGATAGGACTGCCTGCTCTTTTTAATGCAGCCAATATACACCTTTGAGCAGCAGAGGGCTCATAGACTTTTGTCACGTTTCCTCACTGGTCTAACCAAGCCCCTTCTGCTCCGATCTAACGAAGTGCTTAAACGTGTGCAGCGTTTAAGCTGATACATAGTTTCGTTGTTAAAGCCACTTAGCAGGCCTATAAAGGGAGTTGTCAATCAGCAGCACAGCCCGTGCACTTTAAGTTAAGTTTATGCTTAATGAGATGCTGGGTTTGAGCCGCAGTCATTCCCCCAAAGTGATTTTTTCCAGCCTTTGAATAGTTATGGGATTTTTTCCAACTCCTTCCAGTCAGTCGGTGGCTGGCAACGTTGAACACAAGAGTTGAATGTAATAGTACAGAGCTTTACATGTGAACTGTTGCCTCCCTGCTTCGTGACACATGTCTGTACGTGTCTTTGTCATTATGCAGATTAATACCACGCTCCCATCTTATCTGCTGCCCACTATATCTGGAAACACTGTCAGCAATGTTCATGGCTAGGTTATGTGCATTCCAATAGATCCACTTTGCCCCCCCCCCCGCTCTTTTTTTCTCTCTGTGTGTGTGAGAATTGTTTGGCAAATTTTGTACCCAACTTTCTAGTATCTGCTGGTCCTTTGATATCATTTATCTGCTGTCTCCTGTTTGCCTTCTTTCCTGGTTTGGTATCATCAGCACATTTCACTATTGTGCTGTTTACCTCTACTTTGAGATTACCATAGAGATATTAAATAGAACGATGTCTGTCAAAAGTCTCTGCCATGACCCACAAGACACTTTTACAAGCTATGATAACACAGCAACTGATCATTGCCCTTTGTTTACATTGTTTCTCCGATTTCAGTCTACACAGCAGTGTTCCCCGCCAAAACAGTTAAAGTTCTTTCTCTCATTGTGAATACCTGAAACCCTAGCCAAGTATATATCCAGCACTCTTGATAGACACTCTCCTACATTCCCACCCAGGCTGTTTACCTCTGGGTTCACTTGCTGTCCATACTACCTTGCTTGTCATGTGCAAGCTCAAAGCATGTTTGCCATACCTACAGTTAGTCCAAAATCTGTCATATGCAGAATGCATCATGTTGCATCTTAACATGAAAGGTACATCTAATATTTTTTATTCTTTCCAAGACCGTATCGCTTGCTGCTTCTCATACTATTTGCCTCAGTGTTTCCTTGGGATTAGTGGATGATTTAGCTGCATGAAACACAAAGAATTGGCCTAAAATGCCTAAGACATTTTTCTCATTTTATGACTTTTGAGGCCTGAAAGGACCATCCCATCTAATGTCCTCTGTGTTGCAGACCATAGTGTTGCCCCGTTCCCCATATACTGATCCAAAGAATTTCTGTTTGGCTAACACCTGTATTCCAGAAAGCAAGCTAGTTTTGATATGTATGCTACCACTTTCTGTACAGTCTGTTTCAGCAGCTCATCACACTTACTGCTACAAATCCGAGCCTCACTGGTTGCTTAAATATGCTTGGCTTACTTGTCCACCCACTGATTCTTGTGATATATTCATCTGATGCAAGACAATTTTTTTCTTGTTGTGAAGGTAATTATACACTGTAGTCCAGTCAACTCATTTTGGTAAGGGAAACAAAGCATATTCTCCAATCTGCAAGCTGTTCTTATGTCTTTTCTCCCACCCTTTTTTAGATTTCTAACACTGCAACACAATGCTGCCATATAGTCAGCCTTGCACTGAACACATATGTCCTTGCTAACTTGTTCAAAGACAATGTCAATCCTCTTTCACACCATCAGACAGAGTCCTGTGTCCAGTTGCTTCCCACATGGATGGTGCTAAAGCATTTTTAAGCACCACTCTTTAATTCTGCCAGCTTTAATTTCCTCCCTAACTTACTGAGCATTATTTTACTAGTAATACACTTGTCTCTCAGTCATTAAGGACAGTTCTGTAGTCTGCCAGGCATAACACCCATTTCTGCAAACTGACTCCAGTGCTTTCATTTGGAGCTGACAGATACTTTTTGACATTTATCAGCTAGTCAGTTCTTAATCTACTCAGCAGTTACTCAATAGCTATTGTACAGCACTTTTTTTTTTTTATGCTTAAACAGAGAAGGCAAACAAATATATTTGAATGCTGAAAAAAAAACGAGTGTTAGAGCCTAAATCCTTTAAAGTGTTAAAGAATCTTATCCCCACTGGTGTCTAAACAGTTATAAGCAAGCAGACTTATAGTTTAGGTCTCCAGTTATGAAACCTCACTCTTTGTATATTTTTCTGTTGGCATTAGTTTATTTTATCTATGGAAGATAAAACTTAAAACATATGGCATTTGGATGGAACACATTTTCTTTTCTAATCACATACACAGAGGTTTCCTTTTGTTTCTTTGTGTCTCCACAGGTAACTACTATTTTTGAAAATAATTGGCAATGTCAGTGTTAGACAGTACATGTAATAACATTGGGTGCAGATTATGCAGCTTTAGTAAATATCATCCATATATTGAAATATCCTAAATCACATCATCTGTTTCTATCAATAGGATTTATTTATTTGTGTCACAGTGTTTCTTTCTTGTTAATTGCTTCAAGTTATTTTATGTAATTAAAGACAGATGGTAAAGCAAAGTTCAGTATCTCACCCATTTGTCAACCAGTGGCTTATGCAGCTCTATAAATGTAACAGGGATGTTATGATTTGGGGGGTTTGTGTGCTGTGCTTTAAATTAAATACTGGGACCAATTCCTAGTTACACTGAAGCCAATAGCAAAAACTGCCATTGACCAGGATCTCGCAGTGGG
This sequence comes from Ramphastos sulfuratus, assembly GCA_013399055.1. Taxonomy (NCBI): domain Eukaryota; kingdom Metazoa; phylum Chordata; class Aves; order Piciformes; family Ramphastidae; genus Ramphastos; species Ramphastos sulfuratus. The sequence goes on along the minus strand of WBNM01010020.1, from coordinate 121,216 downwards.
AGACCATGGATGAGGAAAGCTGTGAGCCAGCTCAGTGGTGTTTATGCTTTATGGAGGCACACAGCTCACCCACTCTTAGACCCAGGTCTTACCTTGGACTTTTGCATTACCAGCTCCCACAGCGTGTCTATGGGAAATGAATGGCCAGGTCAGGGTGTTAACGAAGAGGTTGGGTCTCCTGACTGTGTGGAAACCTATCCCTGGTCATGGCATTCTTTGGGTTTACTGGGGGGCGGGGGGGAATTATTTTTTTCCATATGCAAGGGAGCAAAACATCTGTTTTCATTAAAGACATTTTGCTCTTCAGATTAGAGAAAATCACAACGAAAGGGAGAATAAAATAAAGTTTCCAGAGGAGAAAGAGGCCCACCACGTTCTTCTTCTGAGTAGCCATCTTGAACTGGTTCAGAGCATTGCCTGCAGCCAGCAGCCTGCAAGCAGCCCTGGTTGTCCCAACTCCTTCTCTCCTATAGTCCCATGTACCCGTGGCTTCATAGTCAAACTGTTCATGGGCTTGATTTACCCCAGGTATTTTTTTCCTCCAGGTCTGTCTGTAGAGTACTCCTCCTCCCTCTGAAATCCACTGGCAGGCTGCGGGACATTGTATGATTTTGATACTCTTCCGTTTCCCCCTGTTTATCTCCTTTGCTCACACACTTGGTGAGTGTACTGTTCACACAGCCACAGTCATCAGTGGCAGCAATGAGTTTCTGACCAACTTGCTTCTCATCTGCTTGCTCCCATATTTCAGTCCAACAAAGCAATTTGGCTTTATCTGCTTTGACTCAGTACTAGCCTGCTCCTATTGTTTTTCACGTTCTTACATTTCCACTTGAGTGTGTGACTGACAGAAATGCAATTCCTCAATTAGACTACAAAGGGTGTGCTGGGAATCTCAAGCCAGCCTAAGAATTCGTGTGTTACACCAAATAATCAGAACTGACACAACACTTCCAGCAAGCATTAGAATCTCCCTCATCCCCTTTCTGCCCCCAACCCGCACCACAGCCCTGCCCCCACCCCTTCCTTGGGAAGGCCAAATTAGAGAAAATAAGTATTTCTCATCACTACTATGAGTCATGCTCACACTAAGCACATGGCTGGTGAGGTCAGCGACAAGGGTTACTGGGCTTGGACTGTAGAAAAAATTGATTTCTCTAAATGACAGTGCAGTTAGAACAATGTGAAAGAAGAAGAGGAATGCAGAAGCCACCAAGGCCCCTAAATCACAGGCAGAAGGGAGGTGGAGATGGACTCATGCCTCTTGGAAGAGTGAGTGGAGACAGGTGGCATGGCACATTTTGATCTTTTATTCACCTAACATTTTCGCCCTTAACATAAGCTTTTATTTCTCCCCTCATGAATGTTTGTAAAAACAACAAATTCACCTCCTGGGATGGGATTTTTAAAAGCACTAGCACCACGTCTTATTCTTAGGAACACATGGTTGAGCTTATTTGAAAATAAACTGCAATTTCTACCAAGCAGGTTTCAAATAAAATTCCTATTTAAAATGCAGATATTCAACTTCAAGCACATACTTAAATCCCAACAAAGACAATGCAATTTAAGCAAAGGTTCAGCATGTGCTTCATTGAGTGCTTGAATGAGGCCACAATTGATGAAGGATTACCCACACCAACAGCCCAGCAGCAGATTGGAAATGGTCCTTAGATTACTGAGTCTGCTATAACAGGTGGGTTTTTCTCTTCTTTCCCCCATTTTTTCTGTTTGTGGGGTTTTTGATTAGTTTGGTTTTGTTGGGTTTTGGGGTTGTTGTTTGTTGGCTTTGTTTGTTTGCTTGTATTTTTCCCTGTAAAACAAGTTTCATCCTTCAGGAAGCCAGCTGTATTTGGCGCCTACTGTAAGAAATAACAGTTGAAACTGCTTTACCACAGAGAAAAAACTAATCTGATACTGATGTTGAAACACAACTTTCAGTTGATTGTTTTGGGTTTTTTTAATTGTTAAAAGCTAAAGCATTGAACAAACACACTTTACAGTCTATTGCATCAGGCTCTTTTTCAGTAGGTTTGCTCCTGCCAACAGCAGGTTCGGAACTGCCACTTCTAATTAAAAACTTTATTTTAAAGATACATTTCACAGTTTATTCATGGTACTAAGTGCTTCCCTCCCTGAAAATTTTAAATTGCTAGACTGAGAAAATGGATAGTTTCTTTTCTATTGATTCCCAAGTAATGGTTCTTGCTAATTGTTGCAGCAGTTGATAATTGATCTACTATGAGTGATAAGATTTTTTTTTTTCCTTTACACCAGCAGACTTTCCAAGTTGTAGCTATCTGTTTGCCCAGGGTTTAAGTACATTTTATTTTCCTTTGTAATTTCGCATTGCATCAGTTTTAAAATGGCCAAAGATTATTCCCACCTCAAGAATTTTGGTGACAGATCCTTGTAGTAGTCCCAGTTGTAACAGACAGACAATTGCCATCATGAACTCTATATAAGCAGCATTGTGAAATCTGTAATTTATAAGCATATTCCTTAGCAAAAAAATATTTTGATAACCCATGTTTCTCCTACTGTGGCCAGCTCTCTGCCTCTGAAAGAAAACAGGACTGAAACAGTTGTCAGCCTTCCAGATTTAGTGGGAGAACAGTGCCTTCAACAGCAAAGACTTTTCTGAAGACCGGCTCTAGAAATGCCACACGTACGGGTGGCAAAATTTGACTTTGGGTTCTCTGCCTCTTAAAGCACACACTGAATGGAGTTTCATGGGAGAAAAATGCAGCCTAGCCTTTTGACTCATCATGTGCTTACAATTATTAATATTATAATGCTACAACCAGCGCTTGTCATCTTGTACCCTTTATAAGCTTTTCCAACTTAAAAATTATAAAACTCAGTATTTTATCAATTGATGAAACAATAGATCATGTATTAATTATTATTTAGTTATTCAATGTTAGCTATTGTAGGTCATGTTACCAGCAGCAAGCCCTCTGAATAGCTTGTGTATTGACAGTATCATATCAGAAAAAATGTTACAATTCATTCTCACAATAATATAAATACATCTCAGTTGCTTAGCAAAGTCAAATGGTTGTGTTTACCAGCAGGCTTTAAAGCATGACGCAAACTAATGATTCCTAAACAGTTTCAAATTACAGACAGCATCTTCACAAATTTTGCCATTGAGACTCATCCCTTCCTTCTGATCACACAGGCCACCTCCTGGTTTTGGTGGCTGAATAACAGCCCTGAGGCAAGTACAACTGTTAACATTTAAAAGTACTAGCTGGGAAATATTTAATGCTTTTTTAGCTACTTGTAACATCATTAAGCTGTTGGGGGGGGGGGGGGGAAATTCTTTGCAATCTGACCAGCCAGCTCCTTCACAGACCTCCAGCAAACACTCCCAGGTCTTTGGTGGTCTACAAACCACAATTTGAAATCCACTGCAGTATAGAAATGAGCTCACATGAGAAAGTTCTCCACACCTGTATTTCTTTTTCTTACAGTAAGAGACCAATCTGGTTTCAATTACACAATGAAGAAAGACATATAATTTTGACTAAGACACATTTAACTAAACCACCAATATATTCTCTTAATTCAAAGCAGGAATAAGAGGAACATCTCCAAATCCAAAGAATGTATTATATCATCATCTCCTTGTTTTCAAGTGGTTCCAAATCATCACAAAGATTGTGTAAGAGCCGCTGATTCCCAATATAGATATCCTTTTCTTGGGCATTAATTCATACCAAAACCCTGGCTGAAATTTTACAAGGAGCGTCGCAGATTGTACTTTAAATAATAGTTATTAGTCATAAACATTGGCTACCTTTCTTTTCTTTTAAAAGAAGCTATAAATGTACCCTCATTATCCATTTCTGAAATCATCACTTTGTCCTCCAAGAAGACAAAATTTGGGGGCACAAACTGTACGGCATGTGTTTAGTTTGCCCCTACTCCAAAACTCAAGTTTAAAGCATGTATCCCATCAGTTGTAAAATCTATGAAAAGCATGGTTAGACAGAAGTAAGCAAGTGACTCTCTTCTGCAAATTTCTGAAGGCGGGGTAAATAAATAAGTCATGATTTATTTAAAACCCCTTCTATTTTGAATTTTTAAGATCTGATAATTACTTTTAGCCTTGCATTGGTGTACCAGTTCCAAGATCCAGTCATTAACTAGGACTCCAAGTTAATAAGTGTTGTGTGGACAAAGAGGAAGAACATTTTCCCTACCCCAAAGGGTTTGTAATGTAAACTCCTAATTTAAAATTCATTAATTTTACACATCACCTTATGTAACAATCACAATGCCATAAAAGTGAACACATGCTTGTAATTAAAGCCATGGCAGTCTCATCCCATTGTATGAAAAATAGCTCTATCATAATGGTTCTGAGTTCATGCCAGAATAGCAGCTAATCATGGGAGAAAGATGATCTAACACTTACAGAACATGAAAATAGAAATGAAACGTTCTGGTTCCAGCCTATTTTCCCTAGACTTGCTGGGTGATCTTGTGCGTGCTACTTAAGCTTTCAGTCTCCCAGTTTACCCATCTGCAGAACAGCAATAACTGTGTTTGTCTGACTCAGAAAAGTTTTGTAAGAGTATATCCATAAATCATTAAGTCTCTTACGTACTTTCAACAAGCTTTCTATGCAGCCCCCATCATAAATACCATTGAGAGGCACATATGGGCTACTGATTTTAGCCCCATATAGTACCTTTAAAGAGTAGAGGTCAGAGAATATGTAGCCGGAGCAAAAAAAATCCATCGCGATCAAACCATTTCTATTCCTGTGCTATTTGTATTTCACTTTCAACATGCAATAACAATAAAGTTAATCAAGTGTATTTCATAATTTCTCTCTTTATAGAAGTTTAGAAAATATATATTCAGGAAGTCAGACCAACATTTTATGCATAAAACTTGTGGAGCAACTCCTTTGATAATGTATATTATTTTCACAGGAGACATTAAATTCTTTGTAAATGAAAAGTCTCACATTAGTATCTTAAAAGATGCTAATGTAAATGCTAGTGAGGATTATTTTTCATCTGAAAATGTGGGAATAATGCTTAGTGGTCATAGCATCTCTGTGTGCTTGCTACCCAGTAATGGAAAACCTGATAGCAGATCATCAAGGTCAGTAGTCTCATTCATTGACAAAACCATTCATGATATGAGAATGAATGAAGTGTCTTGAAAGTTAGCAGTCTCTGATTCTCTGAGCAAGTTTCACAGTTCAGGACAGAGCCAGTCTATCAGTGGCATACTTTCAGCATGTAATTGTCTGTAAAGTCACGTCCTAACGGAGATAATGAGGTCCCATTCATTATTTGCCAAAGAAGTGCAGCAGTTTAAGCCTGACTCTCCTCTGCTGGAAAATTAAGTGTTTGAAATTTGGACCTGATCCTACCTTTCACTGAATTCAATGATAAGGCATCACCTGATTTCAAGGGAGCAGCGGTAAGCTTTTTGTAATGCAGAGATTGCTTTAAATTCACTTATCCTTCTCTCACAGAGTGGAAAGCAGGTCATGGGTCTGATGTTTGCAGCAATAATGAGGAGGCTTTAGAAACTAAATGGGATGTAGCTGATGATTTTAGCACAAATTGAACTGAAGTACTAATGACTTACCAAGCATTATTCTTATCTGTTGCACAATGAGTACATGATGATGTCCAGAAATAGTGTAACATCATATTTCAGTAAAAGGCTCAAGGGCTGATACTCTGTTCACTCACACCGACATAAATCAGGGGGCAACTTCACTACAGTAATTAAATTATATAACATTGAAATTAGCGAGAGGAGAAATATGCCTGAAAAGGACCTCCCCAAGCAGTGAAAAAGAAGAATGTGTCACCTGCCCCCAGCCCCATCCATCTGAGACAAGGGCAGCTCCAATCAGTTGTACTTGCAGAGAGCCCAGCTCTGGCAGGGACTGCAACAGCCTTCATGTCACATACCCTGCTGCATCTTTGCTTGGGCAAAAAAAGCTGAGGGGTTGGGATCAGAAACAAATAGTGTATATGAAGCTACCCCAAAGAAACTCACAGGGAAGATCAGGGAATTTTACCGTGATGCCAAGTCATCTCGTTCATTCCCAGGCCAAGGTACAGGGCTGCTGCGAGCCAGTTTTCCTGACCATGTTGCTGACACATGGGTTTCAGTGAATATCCTGGAGATATGGTGTCTTTTTGACACTTGTCCTGTTTCCCTGACAAACACAGCTGCCCTCGGGAGAGAGGCACTGGCTGATTCTGGCATCAGCTCCTAACTCCCTGTATTTGGTGCAGGGTATTCAGACAACATTTTCTTCAGTGTGTTACAGCAGGTTACTCATACATATTACTTAACCATCAGTGAAAATGCACATTTCTCCACTCATTATCAGCTCCACTTCTTACTAGGTACATCCTGTTCCCCATTAGCATACAGTGGAATGCTCAGCATGTCCACTGCCCTGACATAACCTCTGTATTGTCCACTAGGCTCCTGCCCCCAGTTGCAGGGCGCAGCCAGGGGTCACCATGGATGTCCAGAGAGGCTTGCACAGTCCCTTGTAATGGCAAGGCTACAGGTGAGTGTACAAAATCCCCTCCAGGACATCATCTGTCAGGAAATCAAGGAGCATTGATCTAACACCAGGAACTGAAAACCGATCTTGAGCCAGACTGAAGTTAATAGAGCCATGTTCTATCCTGTTTCCTTCTGAGCTCAGAGAGACTAACAGTGTCATCATGCAGCCCTTTCGTATCTTTTTACACAAACTCAATATCTCAACTTGTTGAGACAGCCACAGTATCTCTAAATCAGTAACATGTTCAGCAGAAGATCCTTAACTCATACATCAAAAACAGTGGTATTTCTGTAGCTATATATACAAAAAGCTAAAACTGAGATTAATAATTCCTGTGCAAAAAGTTAGCCTTCGTTGTAACAAACTCTGGCTTGTAAAGTTAAGGATTCTTTTATATTGTGAATAAACTGTTCACCAGTATTACCTTTTTAAGAAGTATTTTAGCTATTTTATAATGCTTTGTAAATCAGCATCTTACATGGCTCAGAACAATTAACTAAATTGGAGATTTAAACTAAATCAGTGCTCAACAGATCTGCAACCCTATTTTTGAATGCTGAACCACACTACAGAAAACTTAGAAAAGCAAAGAGAATGAGATTTTTCAGATAAAACGTGTTCATATAAGGGCAAAATATTTTTCACAGCTAAAGGTGCAGATGAAATACAAGATTTCAAATACTGAAAATGTCATACAGTACTTCAGATGAGAAACAAAGCTCTTTGCATTTTTTTATAATACCTTACACCTGAGAAGCTCTAAATACACTACAATAACATCACTGTGATATACATCTCCTTTTACAGACGAGTAAACTGAGACTGAAAGTGGTTCTTCGTGCCAACTTGTGCCTTACCCAATCAATCACAGAACAAAACAGCACAGAACTTATGATGTCCTGGCTTCCACTTCACTGGTCAAACTTTTACCAGATCACATCTCATGCCAAGAGGACCTCATGCTAACAACCTCATTGTATCCAAGAGTGGGACCCAGATCTTTCAACTCCCTTATTGCCATAACACTTCACCATTTGTATCTCTGCCTATTAGTTTAGTATATACAATTATTTTTACAGCCAGATAAAGTAAGTTTAGGAATTCGCATATTTTTATTTTAATTATTATCCAAGCATATCAATTAAAATGCCATTGAAAGTTTTTCTCTCATTTGTCTGAAGTTAACCTAGGACATCCCAGTAAATTTATTCCCCTTTTATGTGGTACTGGATTATTTACTCTTTCTACATGGAACATGTCCTGACTAGTAACTAGATGGCAGACATGACATGTCCAAATCCCAGAAACCTGCTCATTTTACTTCAATCGGTCTGTTGAGGGTTTGGCTTCTTTCCTGATCTTGCACATGTTAGTTCCATCTTTCTGCAAATGCATTAGCCAGCCTGCCTGAGCTAGCCACAGGCAGGATTAGTACAATTAGGCATCCACAGATGTTAGGCTACCAAAAATTAATATCAGTGCTGCGAAAGTATTCAGGAGCTTTCTTTCTGAGAGGAACTATGGGATTTGCCAAGGTGGAGGGGCCCTTCTGCCCCCGTTCTAGTGCAGAAGCTACCTTTTAAGATACTTCTTTTTCTCAGAGCAGCTGGGGCAGTTTCTGAACCAGGACTAGGGCTGAAACTCAGCTGAGTGGTGGCAAAGCATCAGCAGAGCCCAGGTGTTGGGATACTCCTGCACAATAACTTACCGGTATGAAAAGGAACTGTTGAGTTTATAGTAGTTAGCAGCAGCATGGCTAATGAGGACAGAGCAGCCTGATCTGTGCAAGTGCTGAGCAACCACAACTGCCATTTACTTCAGCACTTTTGCAGATCAGACCCTCAGGGTTATTTGCTTTTTGGAATAAGCCAGTTGTGGTCTACATCAAACCATCCTCTTGGCAGCAATGGCCCAAGCCATTCCTTGCTGGCTTTGACCAGCCACAATCAGCATGTCACACAGCTATTTTTAGCATATCAAATTCAAAGAGAGACTAAGGGCTTGGGTTTTGCTAAGTTATTTGAATGCCTGTTTCCGCATGCTCAAAGTATTTCTCTCTTCAGGCTCAGTAAACTGAATGATTTTTGACATACTACACCTCCCCTTATTGCCACTGAGCAGACTGTGCTTGAGAGAAAATAAATAGATTATAAAAGCATTAGAAGATTTGTTTATTTTATCACTTTGTTTCTTTTCGCTGTTATTGTTCTGTCAAGTAATCGAGAGATGAAGAAGCACTACATCATGGTTACACTGCTTTGTCTCACACAAACCAAGAAAGACAGGTCAGTGATGTCTGTCATGTGCTGCACCCATTCCCATTTGTTTATTCTGCCTCACTTCTGGCTACTCACCAAGAAGAGCCAATGAAATGGGAATCTTCTTTGAGGTGATCTTCTGCATCATTTCCTTTTTTGCATCAGTAGAAAAGAAACTAAGCAACACAATTCAGGGTTTTTTTTACTCTGACTTACAAAACTCTATGTGTTTTTTTCCTACAGACTTTCCTACATCACTGCCACTGATTTATCCATTTTACTATGTGAAAAGCCTATCCGCTACTAGCCTGATTCACAGAGACATCGTGTACCACACCATCCATACACCCTCCCAACGAGTTTACTTGAAAGGATTTCATAAGGTGAGACACAAAACTAGCTAAGGCAGCTGTAATTTGGTTATTTTCAAAAAAATACCTCTTAGTTTTCTAAAAAAAATTGCTGATACTTGTTTAGTTTGAACTTCTCTACAAAAATATTAGACAGAGAGACATCTACCCAATCAAATCCAACTGTATTGCTACTTGACAACCCACCTGGGTACAAATCTCTCCTTTGTCTGATTGAGCAATACAGGAAAGAATTGAGTGCACAGGCAATTTCCAGAGTGAAAATTACTCAAGAATATTTGGTTTTGGACAAGGGAGCCCTTCTGGGTGTCTACAGAGACAAAAGAAGAAGAAAATGCATACCACAGCTGTGCCATACCTTTTCTCTGCCTCTAGTAACCCTGGTGGGTTTTCCACTGAAACAGCAAGGGATTTTCCTATCAGAAGGCAGTTGCTATCGGCTGATCTCCCAGCTTATCTAGATGTCACATCTCTTCCAATTTAAATGCTACACCAGTGGTTATTAAGCCTGCACTGCAAAGAAATAAAACAAAGGAAAATATTCTGGAGGGTGCTCTGGATTCTATTAAAAGATTACATTTCTCACTATACTATACTTTTTCCATATGGCTGAAACCTGGATCTGCATAAGACTCTGAATACGCTCATAGAGTGCTAGTGGTATAATCCCAGATGGTGACAAATGACCCCATTCCAACAGCAATGCATAGAACTTTACAACAGCAATGCTCAGCCACGCTCTTGGGATATTCCCTCCAAACAATGACTGGCAGATAACATAATGTTTAACTTCTGCCTTCACTTTTGTACACACTTTATGGCTAACACTGTAAAACTACTCATTTGTTAGGTACTCGGCCTTCTAACTGCATGCAGATGATATGAGATATTCCCTAAGCCGCCACTGAAGGATCTCTTTTGGTCTATGAAGGTCAACTGTGGTGCACGCAGTGTGTCACTATCTGTGCGTAAGGATATGCTCTGGCATGCTAGAAGTGAGCTGATAACGTCTTACCCCTGCTTGGGCCCTTCAGCTGCCTCTTGGGGAAGCGTGAAAGGCTGCCAAGCTCAAGATGTGCTGCATTCTGCAATTTGGCTTTCCCAAGAAGAACAACCCCTCCCCCCAAACTCACCCACGCAGTTCTTTACCCCAAGAAGAGGTCATCACACAAAAAGTAGATAGAAGGGAAAGAGACTGCACACTTGACTATAAATGCAAAAGAGAGAAGTTCTGAGTTCTCTTGAGATGTTGTGTAAAGAGAAAGCAATCTGGGCTGTCTCCATTTTTACAGAAAGACCTCTGTGCTTTTGTGGACTCATGGCCTGCCAGATGGAGACAGCTCCAAGTAACACTGAGCTCTTATTGCTGCAGAAAACCAAGGAGAACTATAACCCCAAGTACTGCAGGTGTAGGAGGGAATACTTGCTCAGATGATGATTCATGTCAGCATCTGAATAAATAAGGTCAGACAGCCAGAGATTATTCCCATGAAGGGGGGTTGATTTGTTTGGGAGGTAGAGAGGAGAGGTTGTTTGTTTGTTTTGTATCAGTATACCGAAACCCTGCCCTACTGAGATTTTTTTTCCAAAAATTACTTTTCATTTATTTTAATTAAGACCTCAGTTCAGCAAAATGTGTAAGTAGGTGTAGCTTACCTGAGCTGGAATAGTTGTATCAAATCCAGAAATCCTAAGAGTTGTATAGGCTGTCTAGTCAGTATGATGTAGCCTTGGTAAACATACCTGCCACAGTTTTAAGACAGTTCCACTACAGACTATCAAAAATAAAAAACTACTTGCCACAGAGGGGTGAGAAAGGATTAATTAGTTAGTGCTCGTGCAGCACTATGAAGATACAAATCATGGGACCGTGTTATTAGTAAGCAGAAGGTGCCAACAGGAAGCAGCATTGTTAAAGGCACGAGGACTAACAATGGATTTGTTCTCACATTTGTAAATGATTCTTCTGCTATTGAAAGGTGTTGGCCTTTCAGCCTAGGAGACTGAAATCCTCTTTCTTCAACCAAAAGAGGCTTCATGGGCTGTGCATACTTTCTCACACTCCCTCACCAGTGTTCCTCACTATTAGCTTATAGATGCTAGACAGTAGTCCATTCTCCATAGCCCTTTTATTGCTTGGCCTCTGCTTCAGCTGCCAAGAAGGCTGCCATTTAGACTCAATTGTTACGGTACCTTTTATGATCTAGACATGGTGTCTAGGATCGGAGACTTCCTAGCAATTTTGCATATGCTGCTGTGCTGCCATCAGAAGAGAAGGGCTCATGGTTGCCAACAATGTGGGCAGAATTCAAAGCAGTGACCTACAGATGAAAGGCACCCCATCCCAAAGCAGGCCAGCTAAACCATCCAGCCCCTGAATGCCAGCTCTTCACTGAATGAAACTGCATTGTGATGTGGTGCTCAGAAGAGGAAGAAAAATAAAAAGCAGTTTTAAAATATCTGTGGACAACGGCTGTCTAGAGCTGGAACTGCAGACATTCAAACCTTGCATAAATAATATTTCTATCATGCACTGTCGTCCCATCCAACTCCCCACCTCATGCCAAGGTGCTGGAGGGAGGTCTTGTTCTTATTTATGCAACATGAATACAAAATCAGTGAGAGTGGAAGTAACTTTCCACAGAAAGGTATGGTGCCTTTGGCATGCTGGGGAAAATAGCAAAGCAAGAACATCTTGTAAATCGAAGGGAAGAGAAGGATTAAGAAATTGGAATAAACCAATCCAAGCATTTCCTCAAAAAGCAGGATGACTGCAGCCCTTTAAACCCAAGACCCACAGAGCAAAATATGCCACAGCACAGCAAAGCATCTTTCCTTCCTGTGTTTGCTATATTGCTCTCTGACAAGCAAAATCCTTTTCCACCCCATTGTCCTCAGCTCCTGCCCTACATACAACCCCTGTTCTCCTTCCCTGCCAAACGAAGGCCAGCTGAGGAAGGTGATTTTGTCACCTGGAGTTAATTTATGGCAGTTTCTGCTGTGTGGTGCTGCTGTGCCAGGGTGGGACCTTTTCAGATGTCGGGATGATAGGAGAAAGAACAATGAAGCAGCAGAGTATGTGTGGCGGGTGGCCGAGTCATCCTATCACCATGTATTTGTGTAGTTTCTTTTAGTGCCATCCAATCTTTCCTTCTGTCCCTAAATGGCCTGTGTTGAAAATGTCCCTGCTTACAGTTGCTCAACTGGAATGAGGACAAATTGTTTGCAGTGGCCCCCTTCCAAATGCTTGTGCTGTAACTTTTGTCTTGACTAGTCTCTGGAGATATCTCTAGAGTGAGTTTCCTATGACTTGTTCGCATTACCCCAAAGTCATGCTGGATTTTCTTCCCCTACTCTTTCAACTTTGTAGCAAGAATCTTGTTTAGAAGACCTCCATCACAGAACAAGCCAGAGAGGGCAGAGCATTAATACTGTTATGTCACAAGTTCCTCAGTGAACAAGTTCCTCAGCGAGGGGGTTGGGTCTTGAGGGTGCCTGAGGTTACAGAGTGGTGCTAGCAGGCAAGGAGACCCACAAGCAGATAAAGCACAGCCACACCAAGAAGCTTTGATTTATTAAACATCAGTGTTGTCAAAACCGCATTGCCCTCCACGCTGATACTTCAGACACTTTTGTAGGTAGAAATGTCTGGCTTCTTGGCACTCCAGACTGTTCCAATTCAGCACTGAAGGGGTGATGAAGGTACTCTTTCCCCTCACGTTCACATGTGAATTAGTCCAGGATGAGAGGGCAGTAAAATATGAGTTAGCAGACCCTGAAGAACTAAGCCAAGAAAGGAAAGGTTTCAGTTCCAAAAACCATTGGATGAAGTTTTGCACGTAGGCTCATAAACAGACATTACAGAAGAAAAGATTCATTCCCCTCTACTTAGATACATGACCTATTAGACATATATGCACCAATAGTATTTGCCAAGGATAACTAATTTCAATGACCATTGCTTGCTTGTTTTTAATACATGTTAAATATTGGTTATTTATCAAAAGTACAATCTGATTTTAGGAAAAAAAATACAGATTTAATGCTACGAAATAGTCTCTTTCGACTCCACAAGAGCAAAAAACACATGCCCACGTTAAATATCTCCTCTTTCCACACTTTGCAGAAGATGATCAAAGCATGCTTAAAGTGAGGGAGAGTGAAGCCTGGAAATGAAACAACCATCCTTCCTCCTGGATCCCCTGAGGGTACCAGGGTCACCATCAACAGCAAGGTGGGTGTCCCTGAATGGAAGTAACCAGCCAGTACACAGACCTGCCGCAGGGGGCACTTTTTGCAGCTCAATCTTCCTAAGGCTGCCAAGTCACAAGAAGCCCTCCTGTGCCATCTCCCTCAAAGCACCCCAGAACATTTTGTTTTTGTTGTAAAGAAAGATAGGATTGAGGAGTCAAAAAAGAGTTTATTGAAAGCATCTCATGATTATAGTCATGGGACTGTTCAGTTTGTGTGTGGGGTTGAGCATCGTATTGCAATGGCATCTGCCACTGCCCATTTCCTCTGAAAGGAATCTCCATGGCAGACATATTCCTATATCTCTGAGGTAATGTTACTGGCTGGAAGGGGTTGTAGCACGGCCAGATATGGCATTCCAGACACTAGGGATTGCTCAGTCTTTGCAGGCTTAACAAAGTTAAGGATTTTGTATGACTTTGCCATTGTTCTGGGCATTTAAAACATTTGTCACTAGTACTCTCTTTTTCTTGTTTTCCTTTTTTGACACAAGCAGTGTTGTACTGTGCCTCTGCCTTCCAGCTGGCAGATGAATGGTTGCTTGCATTGCATTTGAGATCTCACTAAACATTAAGACTACTTTTTTCCATTGGCATTAGAGGGGGAAAACAAACAGGCCAGGCTCATGCTTTATAAATGCATATATATTTACTTTAAGACCACTACTAGCAATACAGTTTAGCTCACTGTCCTTTATATCACTCTGCAGTGCCTCTCAGAGCACATGTAAGCCATCTCATTTTCATCCATCAGGTAGCCAGATTCTAACCTCAAATGTGCCAAAATCAGTGTGATATACTTCTAAAAATAATCTGTTCAGATTGAGAGCACAGCAACCAATATTTGGAGCGATCTCTTGACATTCACCATGAAGTTGGAAGCAGAACCTGCCCAGGGCAGTTTTTGACCCAAATCCAGCTGGTAAATGTTCTGTACCAGAGCAATTTTCAGTTACTCCTGATTTGCTTTGTTTGCAGCATCCCTAAGAATCCATGAGAAGAGGTCAGCTGATATCAGGAAGGCAGAGTTTGCACACTATGTAATCAGTTTCTTCCATATAACTAGTAGGGAAGATTAGGAGCATATCATCAATAAAACACAGATGTTATTTACAATTCAACTTCTAAGGACTGCCATAAAGTACTGAATAGCAATGAAGAAGCACAGAGCCATTCTACTCTGTTTTGGTTACTACTTTATTCTCCTAGAGCTCATATTTTCAAAGGGACAAAGCAGAAACACACAGAGGAGAGGAAGTCTGATTCTATGAAGCTGTAAAAAGAAATGCATGACCACAGATCAAGGGATAATTTTATATCTCACATGTATTCTGACCCTAAAAAGAGCAGCCCTAAACTGCCATTCTCCTCCTTGATTTTAGCGAAGGCTGAAGCAGACTCAACAGTTTACAAAATAGAGAATGGTTGTGAATCCTGAAAAAGTAGATCCATATCAAAATCTTTGTCACTGAAGCCAGAAGGACCCCTTGCCCACCCCTCTGCCTGGGGCAGGATTGATTTAATTATTCTATAACTGTTCCTGTAGATGGGTGTCTGGCCTTGAATAACTCCAATGACAGTGATTGTCCAACGGCTCTTGGCAGCTTGTCCAAGTTCTGAACAGTTCTTCTACAGTTTTGCCTAATATTTAACCTTAAACTTCCCTTCTGCTTCAGCCAATTATTATTTGTCCCATCCCTGTTGACTAACGAGAATAATTGATCCTTGTTCTCTTTATAACATCCCTTTATGTCTCCTGTTATTATGTTCCATGCACTCTCCTCTTGCCTTTAGGCTAAAGGTGCCAAGTTATCTTAACCTTTCCTCTTAGATCTGAATGCCAAACTTCTTACCATCTTTCTTCCACTCCTCTAAATTCTTCAATTTGTCCATGTTTTTTCACAGAGTTGAATGCAGTTACTCCAGTTATGTTTTAACCAGTGCCAAGCAGAGCGCAATAATTACTTCAGTAACCTTGCTGACCCCATCTAATAACAAAGGCAAAATGCAGCATGTAATTAAAATCCAGAAAAATAACTATTTTTAAAAGCTAATTGCCTTAACAATCAGGACATTAAACAGCTCAGAGAACACACACTAAAGATTTTAAAGGTTATTGTTCATTCAAAGCATCTTTTAAAATTGTATTCTGTATATTGTATTCTGGGCTATGTAGTTTTACTCCTATTAGGAACGGTCTGTACTGCCTCTCTCGCACTCCATCCCCCACTTTTTATTTCCTGCAGATTTAACTCCTAATGGCTCCATGGGGCCCTATCCACAATAGGGATATTTGCTAAGGATTTCCCGCTGCTGCAAGCATTTCTGCAGCTTTACCAGTATGGCACAGCAAAGAACTCCCACTCAATCTTTGAATCCTTTAGGCTATTCCCATGTCTTCCAGCTCTACTAATGTCAGTGAAGCGGAGCCAAGAGTGAGGAGTTTTTAGAAAGTTTCTTTTACAGGGACAAAGTTTTAATCTCCTTTGCCAAGTCCTTGGTGCCCTACCTTGAACAATTCCCTTCTCTCTGTTGGCTGGCTGGTCTCTTAAAAGCTTCTCTGTCCTCTTTGCTTTTATCAACACTATACATGCCCATCGCCATTCATAAATGCACGTACTCCTGCCTTTCAATTGCTATCTCTTCAGGAATAGAAATCTTTGTCACAATCCAGGAGAAATCATTCAACATTACTATCCTTCTGACAATAGCCATTATTGAAAAATGGCTACATGAATTTCTGGAATCCCCAAAAATAAACAAAATTGGCTCCAGTAACAGGAATGGCAAACTCAGTCTGCAAACCAACTTGACTGAGCAGAGGCATTTAATTGAACTGCTTTTCTGTTGCACAGATAAGCAGAGATATGACTGTTGTTAGTAGATATAATGGTTCCTATTCTTGTTGCCCCATAGCACCTTAATTAAATTACAGTTGTGCTGTCTGTGAACATGTCCAGGTAGAAAACACAGGAAAATAATCTTAGCAAAATAAAAATCAGATTAGTAGTCCAGTATTGCATGGTAGATAGGACAAAATAGAAATGGATTAAGAAAGTAACAGAAAATACTTGAATTTAACATAAGGAAAACTTAACTGTGATGCATTGGAGTATATCATCTGGGGAAGGAGTGGAGCTTTCCCTACCAGATTATTTTCTAGTACATTTTAAGTGAACAGCCTACAGGAATGATGCAGATGTAATTGGTCCTACCTTCATCCACATCAATGATTGAGGATCTGTTGAGGACTCTTTCAACATTTTTTTCCTATAAATAGACATTACTTTACATTTCTAAAGAATGAAGTAAACTGCTCTCATCTACATTCAGCTGAGCCTCTTATATTCTATAAAGGTTGCATATTAAGAATGAGATCAGAATTTGGCTTCCTATATTAACACATTGTAACATGCCAGCAATTACTCCATAATAACGAAATTAGAAAGTACCTTGTTATATAGGTCTTGTCCCTTAACCAGTACATACAAGGCAAAAAACTAGCTGCTTTTTATGGTGAGACAAGTGTGTGTGTAAGAACCTCTGTTAGGTAAAGTAGCACCTCCACATACTCCACATAGACAAGAAGATCTGGACAATTGAATGAATCAAACAGAAATATCACCCGCAGATTTACAGTGTGTAAGCAGGCATGCAAACAAAACTCACAAGACCTAGTATATTTGCATGGTTCTCTGGTAGTTAGGTATTTTTCTTACTTTTTTTTTTTTTTTTTTTATTACAATGCTCTGGATAGAGCATTTAATCGCTCAGCATGTGGGTTTTTCCTACTTACCTTGAAATGAGATTTGCACACATTTTTGTAACTGGATTAAAAATCTGCCAGCTGGCCTTTTAAACAGTCCTCAATGCTAGCAGAAGACTTGTTCATGTCCTTTTACATACAAGTACTTCCCTGGAGCCACATCAGGAACCAATCACCTGTCCCACACACATGCAGCTTTATCCTCTTTGTCCAGAATGAGAAAGGCACTTCTGGTTAAAACATGCCAGGATGTTGTACTCCACTAGCAAATTCTGCAGTAAGACTCAATTTAAAGCCTATTTAGATCAGTTAAAGGCTCAGTGAGTTTTGAGACAGGCCATTAAAATATAGTTCTTAAGGACAGGAAAGCCTCCATATACATGACAGTTCTTAGGGAAACCACTGAGGTCAGCAGAGGTTGATTGACTTCAGCAGATCACTGAGGTCAGCAGATGCTCAGTGGGACAAGAGTTTTGTGCTGATCCAAAGCTCTCAGAGAAGTAAGAAGGTGGTAAGACTGAAAAGAGTTAGTCTTTCCCACATCATTCACCTGCAGGCTGTCAGCACTGAAGCACCTGGAAAAGCCAACTAGACATCCTACTCAGCCACACCATGCTTTGTAAGTGACTAAAGAGTTCTGCACTCCCACATCATGTAGAAATGGTTACATGATGTGGTTTCTATTTTAAAAACAAATTTAAGATTCCATTCCCTAATTCACACAAAAGCTAGCAAAATATTTTTAATGAGGTACAAATCAATATTAAATAAATACATACATACACAACTAAATAAATAAATAAATAGATGTACGTTGCCCTTGGCAAGAAAATAGAAAATATCTCATTCTCATAACATGCAAGTTTTATGTTTACATAGCGTGAAGTGTCCCACATTACCATACTGTGTTTGTAGGATGAAACGCTTTCAGCTGTGATACCTTAAACAAAGCCCGAGTAACTGTCTGCAGTGCCCTCAAGCTATATGTCATAGTCTTCACAAAGCTGAAACAAAACACATAGAACATCAAGCAGCAACCACACTAAGGTTTAATGCTTATAAACACAGAAGGTTTAACACTTGGCAAGCCAAAACTCCCCTATGACCTGAAGACTTGCAGATCATGACCTTAGAATTAAGTGCTGTGTTAAGCAGTCAAGCTGTCTCCCTAAAGAAAAGACAAAAATAGCAAAAGACTAGCTGAGCTATTGGGCTGGCATATGTCAGGTGTGTCCAGGCCCAGGTCAGGGTCAACCTCTAGCCACTCAGGGACAAGCCTGACCTAGGTCAGCCTTTTCAGGCAGGGCTTCCTAAGGAGAAAGATCTCCAGAGGCACTCGACACTCATTACTCCCACTAACTCTGTGGAAGAGGAACATTTAAGCTGTCATGCAATCAAATAACACCACAAGAGAAATTTTCATTTTGCCTCCATCCAGAAACACAAAGATTTTGGTATTAGATGGAGGGAGAAAAGCAAAGTTAATTCACTTTCCCCTGTGTATTTCTAGTCACAAAGGTGCCCTCTCTGTGCCACTCCAAGGGCTCCTCACAAAAGCATGGGCCACAGTCCTGAAAAGTCTCCTGACAGAGAGGCGGGGGGGGACGGGGAGGGACGGGGCAAGAGTGGAAATCAAAATGTGAAGCAAAGGGTTTGAACTAAATGTTTAAAGTTAGATAACTCTTTGTTTAAAGAAAGGTCTGCAAGGCAGAGAAGTTGGCACAGTGAAGGTCAGCAAAGCAACTGCTCCAAACATCAGAGATGAAGAGGAGGCATACAGGGAGAAGAGGGGAGTGTGAAACAGCTGCCTGGGGGAGCTTAAAAGGGATGCTCAGCATGCTCAAAACACTCTGATTTTGCCATAATAGATCTGCTTGTGCCAAATTCACACACGCAAAAATCTCAAGGACATGAGACTGACCTGGGTGTCATGGCTTTACTTGTTTTGTTCACTGCAAGCTGTACGTAGCTCGTAAATACACATTTTCTTTCTCACGTATTTATTGTATTCCTTACAAGATATTTTTTAAAAGCTGATCAATAAAAAGATTGCCTACAAAGTACTATACAATTCCTGCCGGATTAAAATTGGACATTTCTCCATTTGTTGGTGAATTGCCAAATGCTGTTACAAGGAGCACTCAACTGTAATGAAATTTTATACAGGGTCTCAGGGTGCTCATTACAGAAAAATGTATATACACATATATATGTGTTAAATTAGGCAATGAAAGAATCCCATGCTGCATAAGACTTGCTCAAAAAGCAGAATTTCCAATCTGGAGAGAATTCTGTTATTTCTGTTTTCATTTCCATCCTAAAACAGGCCAAGAGATCAAAATATCAATGAAATACATTGGTGAAGCTCAAAGATCAGAATAATTTAGGTTGGAAATGTCTGCAGATAGAATGCTGATGCTTCCAGTTGAAAATGCAATGCGCTCAGGCTGAAAAGTCCTGGAATATGATTCTCTTCTCACATGGATGGAAATCAAGAATAATTATGCTAGAAATCCATGAAGTTTCATTGGTGGAAGCCTTCACATGGGTAATAAAAATAGGCAAAATTACAAGCATTTCATAAAGCCAAGTGCTTTGGAAAGCTTTGCGCTTTCAAGCTTCAGGGCATAAAGCAACCTAGGAACTAGGAGGAAAGCCACATCTCATCCCAACTGGGGTGATGGTGGAGGCCAGGCGGTCATGCAGCCTCACAGGGGCCATAGGGAGTGTGTCTGACGACTGCTCAGACTGAATGCAGGAACATCTATATTCTCTTTTGTTTAGCAAAATCTGGGATTACAGCCCACATCGCACATGGCCTAGTGCATACGGCTTGGGAATGGCAGGATCCAAGCTGTCTGCTGGGCTTTCCAGGTAGCCCATAGAACCTGGAGGAGGCAGAAGCCTGCTCTGCAGTGGGACATACTGGCTGTCAGAAACATACTCTCGAGGCATGTGGAGACAAACTGTCTGTCCAGAAGTCTTGGACCCATGAGCTGGACTCTTCTCCAGGGTTCAGGAAACACGAATTTAGATATATTCATTGCAAGGGACATGAGGTGTCACCAAAGAAACACGTCATTACACTATCAACTAGTCCTTTTAGTGAAAAGAACTCAAAACAACTGCAATTTGTCCCTTTTTTCTGTTTGTTTTTTCTTTAAAAAACAAGAGTCTTTCAAAAGGCCATAGCCTTCAGGCCATAAGCTAATCTTTAACTACCCACTTACTTTTTCTGAGCAAGCTGGCACCAACAACTGTTGGAAGTGGTCACTTTCGGAAAAAAAAAAAAAAAAAAAAAAAAACCAAAGCTACAAAACCCAACCAAAAACATGGGCATTCCCTTGCAAAGATGTCTCAAGCTCTGGGCAAGACAGATGGCTCTGCATCACAAGAGGTTAAAAACCAAAACAACCACCAAAAAAAAAAAAAAAAAAATTAGGACTAGTGCTGTTGCCATCACTTCCAGGAGTGGGCACAGGTACACAGGAACAGTCTTACCTGTATTTCACCCTCTACTTTGAAGATGATCCCTATTTCTGGAGCAGCAAAATTACAATGATGGGAAGCTGTCACCATCAGGCTTCAAATGTAGCAAGTAATAAACACTTTAAATCCTGTAAAGGTCAGAGCTGGGCTTCCAAATTCGTTAAGTTAATTTGTCATAAATTTAGTCAGTTTAACCTCTGAATATGTCTACATCTGCTCTTTGCAGAAGCTGGTTAGGGAGTAGGACTTTGGAAGCCTTACTTTTGGGAGCCTTTGGAATGCCTTATCTGCAGGCACTTATTTAAAGTCCCACACTGGGACTAACTCAAAGATTTTTATTTTTTAAGAAGTTGAGATCACCACCTGATCATGTGTAAAATGGTAATGCTCTATGGATTGGACCACAAAGTCAAAGAAAAGACTTAAGGAAACTAATACCCCAACTTTTAAGTATGAGGTTTGGGGTTTTTTTGTTTGGGTTTGGTTGGTTGTTTGGTTGTTATTTTTTTAGAGTGATTTATAAAAAAACAACACAATAGCAAGGTAACAAAAACTTGTTTTTTTTTTCCAGAGAAACTATGATTTTAGTCCAAGAAAGACTGCAGAATATATTGAACTGAGAGTTTTCTGGATAACTTCAGAACTAATCTGAAAAAAAGCAGGTTGATTTGCCCTCAACTGTTTTTATTTAAGCTGGGCACAAATCACTCTAAAGCCATATTCAGTTATCACCTGAGTGAGAGAATGGAAAGAGTCAGTCCAAAAGCTTCCCATGGAGTGACCTGCATTGTTCATTCCTGACTCACTCCCTGCCACCCCGCAGCAGTCAGCCTCCCACACTACCTCCATAGTAATGTCTTCTTCACTCTCCACGGTGATTTCTGTAAAGTTGAGCACAATGAAATTGCAACAAAACCAAACTTTGAGTCATGGAACTCTCCCACAAAATACGGCCAGCTTTTTCCATACAACTCTACTGAAACTTCCCAAGTCTTGGTCTAGGGCCTCATCTATCAGAACATTTCTCCTGCCCAGAGTAGAAAATAGCCTCCATTTCAGGAATTATTGAGAAAACTGGAAAATCTGGAATGAATGAAATAAATTCCAATCAGGACAAAAATTTTTAGAAGTCCAACTTCAGAAACGAGCTGCACAGAGCCAAAATTCAAGGCAACTATATTTACTGGAAACAAATTAAAAAAGGGAAGTCTGATCTAATCTCTCATGCAAAACCCAACCACAGTGGCTGAATTCAACAGGGTCAGGTTATTTTCCCATAGTAGCAACACCACAACTAGAAATAGGAAGAACCACGACTGTCAAAACCAGCCACTAATTTTCATTAAGTTTCCAATACAGTTTTCTGATCAAAGTGACAGTTACACGTCAGTAAAGTCTTTTGATCTTTTTGATGCTCATCTGAATGGAATCATCACATCTTCAGAGCCGTGCATACTAAGAACATAAATTCTGACTGCTCGTTGCTGAAAGGATTGCTTACTATTTTTATTCTGGTTATTTTCTACTTTAAGAAAAAAACAGAGTTCTCTCTGTCAAAACCAACAGAAGTGTTGTTTAAAGGTATGGCAAGATATAAATGTAAAATATTCTTTTAATGGAATACGCACTAAAGTTTTTACAGTAATCTGATGAGTTCCAGAAGTAGACTTGATCCTATGCAGCAAAGTCAATCATGCTGGTAGATACATTATGCCAAAAGTGCAGAACTGTTTCAGAAATAGATTTCAAGAAAACCATGCACTCCTTTTGCTGGATACTAAAAAACATCTGACTAAAAGTGTAAGGGGAGGGAAAATATGAGGTGTGCATGGAGCAAATGGAGATAGTGTTACAGAATGAATGCAGCACAAACCAGTAATGGTTTAGTAAAAAACACAATTAATCTTACAAGTTTGCATGTTGAAGTCTCTAAGCCAGCAGTTTCTGAGCTGTGATGTACAAATCACCACTGGCCAATGAATCTTTGGTGGCTGCCCACTGTTAGCTGGCTGAGCACTGTCTTTCTTGCCCCAGGTGTTACGTCACAACGAAGATGTAATTAATGGATGTCAGACCAAACAATGACACTGCTATCTTTACCACAGAGGCATTTACAGAACTGCATGTGGGAAATTAAGCAGATCAAAGGACTGAGAGTGAAAAATTATTTAAACTCTCTATCTTTCTGGAGATAAAGAATGCGCCATGTCTGGGGGGGGGGGAAGTTTCTTTTGTCTAGTCAAAAATGTGCACCAGCAAGCTTGAACAATCAACTGGAGGCCAAACTACAGCTGATACATCAGTTAATGCATCATTTCAAAAAAGTTCACAAAGAGAAAAAAAAACTTAATTGACTCCTGGCTTAGAAAAATTCCTGGCACAGGAAGAAATTATGCTCGAACCCCAAATAACCAAACACAATCCACTATGTATGGAAATTATTCTGCCACCATTTTACAGCTCCAGCAGAGGTGGTGCACAGCCCTTTTGAAGCCTTGGCTCTTTTTGAAGGCTATTATTTTAAACATTTTAGTACTGGGAACTGTATGGAACTGGCAATTACAGAATTAGAGTGCAGTGCAGGGAATGTCACTTTAAAATAATTTAGCTCAGTCCATTTCCTTTTCAAGCACAATAGAAAGCAGATGGAGCAGGGAGGGCCAACATGCCACAAAAGAACTCCCCAGGCCTTGGCCAGCAATCTCCTCCCCGGGATGTACAGAGAGGTCACCAAATCCTTCTAGAGTTGTTATCCTTTAGGAGAACCACATGCTAGAATTCAGCCAGGGTCCTAGTCTTTGGAGCAAGTCTCCTCACTCGTAGGTTTGTGTCATTGAATGTTAGATGTAAACTGCCAACAAGGTCGACAGGGACACAAAGCTCATACCAGAGAAGCAGTACAGAGAAGCCAGAGGCCAGCAGAGCACAACAGGAAGATTAAGTGGTTTGGGAAAGGGAAGCCTTGATAGAAAGAAAGAAGCCTCCAAAGAGTTGTCCAATATGAAGGAAAGTCTGTTACCAAAAGACAGGGTTGCCATATGCAGCAAGAGTTGGACAAGAAAGTGTAATCTTGACTTGCAGCAAAGATATGTTGAGGTCAGGAGGAAAAAACTAAATGAAGTGTAAGGGGAGTCGAGCACTGCAGCCGCTGTTTGTAGCTGATGCCGCATCACTGGGGGTGACTAGGAAGAGTTACAGAAATTTCTCCTAGGAATCATCTAGCTAAGTGTGATCTTGCCTGAGAGCAAAGCAATGACTTCCAGGGATGCTCTCCAGCACATCTCTTGGATCATTTAGTAAAGGCTGTTATAGCTTTGTGTTTCTTACACAGAGAAAGAGGGATTCCCCAAAGGAAAGTAACATATAATATGAGAAACAGATCCAAGCGCTGGAGTTGCACTCGGATCTAACAGACACAATGAAGCTTGGGAAATCCAAATCTATTCCCTGTTAACATAACAGGAGAATTATTCTTCTCTCAGTATCTCTCTTTCCATTGTCACAAACATCTGGGATAAGTAATACAGAGATCTCACGTCTCTGTGTCCAGTTCTGGGCCCCTCAATTTAAGAAGGACATTGAGGTGCTTGAGCGTGTCCAGAGAAGGGCAACGAGGCTGGTGAGAGGCCTTGAGCACAAGCCCTATGAGGAGAGGCTGAGGGAGCTGGGATTGTTTAGCCTGGTGAAGAGGAGGCTCAGGGGAGACCTTCTTGCTGTCTACAACTACCTGAAGGGTGGTTGTGGCCAGCAGGAGGTTGCTTTCTTCTCTCAGGCAACCAGCACCAGAACAAGAGGACACAGTCTCAAGCTGTGCCAGGGGAAGTTTAGGCTCGAGGTGAGGAGAAAGTTCTTCACCGAGAGAGTCATTCCCCACTGGAATGGGCTGCCCAGGGAGGTGGTGGAGTCACCGTCCCTGGAGGTGTTCAAGGCACGTTTGGACGTGGCACTTGGTGCCATGGTCTAGTCTTGAGGTCTGTGGTAATGGGTTGGACTTGATGATCTTTGAGGTCTCTTCCAACCTTGCTATGCTGTGATACTGTGATACTTGCACCAAACAGCCTCTCTATCTATTCATGAGCTTCTGAACCTACTTATACACAGCTCCAGTTTGACCCACACATCGTGCTCAACCCTTGCTTGTCCCACAGCTCTACCAAGCACATTAAAAGTGGGACATGTTCTAAGCTTTCTGGTAGCCACTGTGCAATACACAGGCAGCAGCATAATCAGCACTGCTCCCACTCGTTTCACCACTGCTGAACAAGCTTGAAGCATTGTGTCAAACAGGCAAACTTGTTCAGGAACAAGGCTGATGCCAAAATAGGGACAACTATCCCAGGTTGGTGGAACTTACATGAGACACAGCTGCATCTGCTTTCTATGTCAGTTTTTTTCATGCAGAGATGTTGGATGCAGATGCTTTTCCCCTGGAAGTCTCATTTGTGCTGCACACCTAGGATTACCTCAATGGAGGCAACATTTCTGAATATCTGAAACCAGCTTCAAGTATTCCTGCATCAGCAGTTCCCCTTCTCATATTGAGAGAGGAGACTTTTGCCATCACCTTATAGAGTCCTACCTCTCCCAGTTCTCACCAGTTGCTGGCAACTAATTAAAGGCTGGCTATTACCACCATGGGCATGATTGCAGTGGAGGTCTTTGAGATTAACCAGCTTGTCTGCTCATTAAATATCTGTGTCAAAGACACCAGGAGTCTAGTGCAGGTTCTTTCCCTGTGTGCATTCTCCAGATATCCAAGCAATTAATGAAACTTCTTAATATCCTCCACAGATACCTCAAGCAAAGATACTGACGCTCGTTCCTTTTTTTTGAGCCCTAAGCAGAAGACTTAGAGAGAACCACTAACTAGACTAGACACCTGCAAAAGAGCAACTGTTCAAAATTCTACTCTGTGCCACGGGAGATGGGGTTCTCTTCTTACCTCAGGTATTGTCAACCAAACACTTTTCACCACCCGGACAAACTCCACTTACCAACTCCTATACTGCCTATGGTGCAATTCAGGCACCATATCAAGACAAGTCTGGGTCTGACCACCTGTGAGCTCTCAGCAGAGCATATGTTCACCTGGTTGAGTTCAAGATGACAACCCTGGGGAGACAGGATGCTTTCTTTCGCATAACCTGTGCCAGGCCACCTGTAAATGCACACTATCAGTGTCTGTCTTGCCCACCTTTCCCCACATACTCCTCACAGGCAGTGACCCTTGGCAGCACTGCTGCCTGTCACACAAGATGTATAGAGGTTTCTTACCACTTCTGTTCCACCTACTAGGAGCTTCTGCCCATCTGCAGATCAAGGGGGTGGCCCCAGGGCTAGCAAGTATACTCATATGTCCCCAGATTTACAAGTCGACACCACAGCTATTGCTCTCTCACTTTCTTTCCTACCTACTCATCTGCTTCTTTGAAATGTGTCCCCACATCTTCTCCTTCCTTTTTTAACCATCACTATAAAAAGATCTGCCCACCCACTACCCTGCAGAGAGGTTCAACTTGTATACAAAAGGCCTCAGATATCTCAACAGCACAGTGCTGTGGCAAACCACCTATACTATCCAAACACAGTATTTGGCATATGAAAGCCTAAGCAGTAGTAAGCATGAAAAAAATAAAAGCAGACTTGCTGCGTGGCTCCTCCAGACCTGTGTCCAGATGAGGTCTGCACAGTCATGGCTGATGTCTCAGCTGCTTCTTCCCTGCAGCTAAGGCAGGAGCTGGAGAAGGGCTTCACTGCCTAGAGTACACAGAGAACTGGTGACAACATGGGAGGGAGGAGGAGGTGTTACCGTGATGTCAATGGGAACTGTCAGTCCCAAGCACTTGCTTTCTGCTGTCAGAGCAGCATCTTTTTTCTCACCTGGGAGTAAAAGGTCTCCACTCAGTTGTCTCCTGGCATCAGGCCAGCATCTTCATTAGCTTCAGGTGTCTTTCCTATGACAGGCAAACACCCTAGTGAGAAGGCTTCTTTCTTCTGAGTATACACCTCTGTATTTCAGCTCTGTCGTGAGGCAGGCCTAAGCATTGCAAGGGCACAAATCCTCGGGCAGAGGGAGTGTGCAGCCTCATTGCTCTGGGAAACCAGGAGTGCTGGCTGAAGCTCTGACACCCCAGAGCAATCCCGTGCAATGCCTCTGCAGAAACTCTGGCCATGGAGTAAGGATGCTGCGAGGGTGTGCCTGGGTGGAGACAGTTAGCAGCAGGAGAGAGGGGAAGGCATCCATCAGTTTGCTGGGGCTGTGAGGATGAGAGCCAAGAGACCAGGCTGTTGGACAAGGAGAGGTCACAGGAGTAGATGCACTGAGATAACTCCAGCCAAGTAAACTCCACCTCTGCCAGTCATGCTAGCTCATTCCCACCTCTCCTTCTGCTCCAAGGGCTGGAGCTCATGGGAGAACATATACTTTCTCCAACACCACTTTGAGCAGCCACTAGGAACAGTCTGTGATGGGTGCAAAGAGTCAGACTTGGCATTTCTTTCCCCGTTGTGCTTCTGGGCAGATGCCAGCAGCAAACCCTTCTCTTCAATTTTGTTTATAAGAGAATCTATTGATTCAAAAGGAAGTCTAAAAGTAACCTGGTAAAAGGAAATAGAGTGTAAGCAGTTGGTGCAGATTTGCCCTGTCTCCACTGCCTCACTACAAAATTAAGTTAGCATGATCTTCTTCCGTAAGAGGAGTAGTTGCAAGGTTTAAAAAGAGGCAGGAAGGTGTTTGAACTCTAAGAGAAATATTAAAAATCTTTATTTTCAATCATATGAAAAGCCATTGAGAGTAATTACATGGTTATTACACTGAGTTATTTAAACATAAAGAGAATGCTTGGCAAATTAACATATAGAACAACACTGCTCTGGTAGCTCAAATGATAATTGGACCTAATAGGATTTCCCTATCCCTAATTCTGCTGAATCCAAGTAAGGCTGATTTAAAAGTTGTAAATGTGCAGGAGATGGCTTCCAAGACAATAAAAAGCATTTCAGTGCTCTGAAAAACAAGTCTCGAGGATGTGACAACACATGAAAAATTCCTTTAGCTGTGCCTCTTCTCAGCATGGTTTGGATGAGCTGAGGCTGCCCCAGCAGCAGCTGTTTCTTGTGCATCCACCTAAACCAGGAATATATATTTGTCATATCTTGCTTCATTTCCATATGCATTCTACTCCTGTGGCTTCCTTGGCAACTCCTTCTCATCTGGTCCTGCACCCCACTGCATCCATGCACAGAGAGTGAGTTCCCAGGCTGATGCACTTGCAGAGAACAAGAAAGGCTTTCAGGATGCACTAGGAGAAGCGTTCCTGCCCTGGGCAGTTCATGGGCTTGATCTCAGCAGGCTGCAGCAGTGTTTGAGGCAGGCATGTAGTGAGGACAAAGAGAAATGGGCAAGTAAAAATCAAACAAGAGGGAAGCAAAAAGACTCAAGAGAGTAGAGACACAGCTGAGCTGTCTCCTGAAATTTCCTCAAAATTAGAAGAGGAAGATGGTGCAGAAGTGTGTTGCATGCAGGGGTGTACCTGTATGTGTGAAGGACGTGTATTTGCACGTATGCCTGTGGGGAGGGCTTGGACACATGAGCACATTTGTATGAAAAGCAATAACCTCCCAGATCCATTTTAATGCCATATCAAAAGTAAAGCGGGCGATGAAGTATACAAGTGTGTGTGGGAACTGGCATACTGGAATGAATCTGCACAGGCTCAGTGCAGCTCTTCACATTTAAAGGAGGTATTAGATTAGATAAAGACAGGTGCAAGTTTAGAAATACAACAGACAGAAGCACTAAGCAGTTTTCAGCTGAACCGACACTCATGTAAAATGCCAACATCCTGGACTAAACACCTTGTTAGAAGGGATTGAGTCCCTAACAGCTATGGTAAAATGCCTTTTAAATGCCTTCACTTGCAAGTGTTCCTGATGGATAAGAAAAATTATCATGCTATTGTTGCTATTTATGACAGCACCCATAACATGCTAGCTGGTCTCTGAACAGACCATTCCTCAAAGAGCTGGCTGTAACTGTTTTGTATTATTTTCATCTGTAGTATAAGGTACTCACTGTAGACTTCAAAGTTCAAAAGGCACCATGGTCGGTGAAACTGGAGCTAAACAGCCCAATCCCCTTACTGTGAGCATCTTCTATCCTCTTGCCAAAAAAAAAAAAGAAAAAAAAATTAACATTGAAAAGCACATTTGACTTCAAATTCATACCTGAATTTATAGCAAAACACTGAGGTACTCCATGTTTACGTAAGTGATTTTATTTTCTTTTATTACTGTTACAGTTTTTGTGAACAATAAAATCATCAAATACTTCTGGGAATAAAAAATAATAAGTCAAAGCTTAGAGATTTAGAGAATAACATTCCAGGAATTTTGCCTCAAATAGCCAGGTCTTGTATTTGTGTTGGTACATCTAGAGTACACACAAGAGAAAACAGTGGTGGTCTGTCAAATAAAAAGAAACATTTTTTCTCATTAGGAGTGTATTTATCACACTTTCAAATGCTCTACAAATCAATGTCCCTATTTGTCATTGTAATCCAATATAATAAAAGCTGTCAAAACTACTCACTTTGCTTGCTAGAGACAAATTTGCTGAAGTTTTGCAGCATGAGCCAAATTACATAGCACCAGATTCTCCAGCTTTTATTTCACTCTGCTCTAGGCAGTATTCCTACTGGGTTTCTGTGCAATTTTTGCTAGAGTAAGGATTGAAAGTTTCAGTTTTGAACAAGTGATCCTTTTTTTTTTTTTTTTTTTTTTTTTTTTAAATAAAGAGTCACAGAAATCCCATCTAGGAAGCACATTGGGTAACTGGAATGGTACTGCTTGTGAATTTTATCTCCAAAATGCCAATCTTATTTCCTGCAGATTATTGCAAAATTCAAACTAGTTATATCCTTGATGAAATTCCCTCAAGGTCCATGAGGTCATCCCCAGGATTAAACACTGCCTAACCTTTTGCATACAGAGCTCAGAGGCACTGTATTTTGACGCCTACTATGCCTTTGGAGACGTTAGTCTGTTCCACTAAAAACAAAGATTATAGAACTTGTGTCTCATGGGAAGAGATTTGATGAAGTAACTCTCTGTTATTACCTTGTCCAGAGACTCTCCAGCACCGTTCTGTGTCCTTCTGGCAATAGACAAAATAGATAAAGCTATCACTCAAGGGCAGCCTTGAGTAATGGCTGCATTTTCCATAATTTTAAAACAGACATTTTGATGTACTAAATAAAGGAAACATGTTGGGAGCTTTGTGTCGGGAAGAAGTAGAGTGGCAGGTCATGTGAAAAAGCAGCTGGAGCAGTGGTTAGAGCAAAGAATTAGAGCCAGCTGCCTTTTTTAATCTTCACCACACAATTGACTTGGCCTGAGATTTGGAGAAGTCCTGTATGGTAACATCTATAAACCAGAATCCCTCATCTAACTTGTCTGCAGCTGCTTTTCCCTATCTGTGAAGATAGTAGCAGTTTATCATGTCAAACACTTCTTATAGGCTCAGATAAAAGCTGCTAAGTGTTAGCAGTCATAGTGGTCAGCCAATGCATTTTTACCCTTTTTTTAAACATGTGCCTAAAGATTGTTGGAAGAGGATGTGTTCTGTATCTTAAATCTTAGCTGCAAATAAATGCATGTCCATGTAGACATTGTGACCTGGTAAGACCAGAGAAAATGAAAACCAAGATGAAATCTACTTATGGCTGCAGCTCCTCTGACTGGAACCTTTATGGCAGCTGCCTGGACAGACTCCTCCTTGAGCTTTTACTCCAGTGATTACTCTTAATTTGGCATCCAAAAGTAAGCCCTGGCTTCCAACCTGAAAAAAAAATAGAGTTAGGTTAACACACACTAGCCTCCTTCAAGCATTCAGGGTATTGTGCATGTGATAAAGGGTTGGATAAAACAGTGGCAAAAGTCTGTTATCTTCCAAGGCTCAGGAAAATAAACCACAAAGGCAATTCAACAAAGTCCTCTTTGTTCCTGAATAGAGCCAACAAAATGAAAGGAATCTGGTGGAAGAGAGAAGGCAAGAAAGAGGTCTGCTGCAGGGAGCAAGTACAGACAGAATCGCTCTTTGCTGGCTCCTCTGACAGAGCAAGTGCATGATTACCACATGAGCTTCACAAAGACTGGAATTAAAGGGGCTGACTCGGCTGTCACATCGCTTAAGCTGCACTGAGGTCAAAGGAGTTCGGACTAACCGAGGTCAAGCCACACACGGCCCAGGAAGCAGGGGGCTCTTTTTCTAAGCAACAATTGCTCAGGTTGATAAAAATAGATAACTGGAGCCCATGATGGCTCAAAAGGCTGCCCCTTAATGGCATATTCCCACAAAGTGTGGTATATAGTCAATAGTGCTCTGAAACGAACAGAGCCACAAAGAAGGCAGTCAGAAACAAGTGTAAAGGGCAAAACACACAAGAGAGGTAACCATCTGTGCTACCTCTAAAAGACAAAGGGGAAAAATAATAAGTTTGAAATATTGACACATAAGTATGATAAAATCCAAATGCAAATAGGTGTCAGTGACATGACTGTAGGGGAGCCTGCTATTTGCAGGTCACTACATCTCTTCTATGTGTTACTTCCTGAATCCTGTTCCCAACAGAGAATTCTTCTTGCAGATTTTCAATGATGCCAGGGCTACTGAAGAATGTCCCTGTGTTAAAAATAGTACCTATTCTCTCCCATGCCCTTTCAGCTTCCACTTCACACAATTCAGCTCCGGGAGAGGAGCAGTGAGCTCGTCTCACCAGGAATATCAAACATTTCCACAGCTTTGATGAACCTTTTGGTGAGAGTTGAAAAAGAGAAATGTACACATTGGCCGTGTAGTCATCTGCTGGATGTGCCTGGATATATTCTGAGACTCTTGTGTTTGAAAGAAAAACATTGGTTGTGCTTCATCTCCTTCAGTGTGCAGGTAGAAAAATCTATGAATGTTGTCACAGACAGAGAACTACATCGTGTTTACCATCATTGCTTCTGCATATAACCAAGCTCAGGATGCCAAACAAGTGGGTTTGTTGTTACACAGCACAGATTAAATAATTGTCTCTGCCCACCAAGATCATACTCATCTTTGCATCCCAATGTGTGAGTCAGGATTTTCTGTCTTGACATTGTGGCAACAATAACAGTGTTTTTTAATACTTTCTACAAGTAAAGCTAGAAAGCATGCATTCCCTTAATTCCTCGGATAATAATAATGGGGCTTCCTGGTAACCAAATTAGATCTACTGTGACACAGACAGAGTGAACAGAAGCAGGTTTTCAAGTATCACTCTGCCACATCTCTATGTGGGCAGGGAACTGACTAAAATTCTGAGATCAAGCTAAAGAGTAAAAATTGCAGGACTCCCACAAGGTCTTCACAGGTGTGTTCAAGCTGATAGTGCAGGACAAAACAAAGAAAACAAGTACTCAGAGAAGCTCAGTCCTCCTTTACAACCTGTTAATGATGTTATGTTTGCTTGCCCTTGAGGAAAGAGCTCTGCTGCGGTTTATCAGGCCTCAGAAGGATCGCTCCTGTCCTCAGGAAGGTCTGGGTCAGAAGTTAAACTGAAAATTCCAAATGCACTATCTGTGCTTCATCATTTGACAGACTTTAACAGACAGACTGGAACAGATGTTCAGTGTCCAGTGCTGTAATACCAGAGAATTGTCTTTTTTATTAATTTCCGCTCTTTTAAACTTTTTCTTCCCTGTTACAAAGCTGGAAACAGTGCTGGTGCTGCGTCCCTTAGGTCAGAATCACCTTACAGAAGGACATGCCATTGATTTTTGTGTGTGTGTGTGTGTGCGTGTGTGTGTGCTTGTGCATGTGTTTAGGCCACTGTCCCCCCTGATTACAGCGCCTTAGAGGAAGCAATACAGACTCCTTCAGTGGCAGTGAAGGGAACGAATACATTCTCAGATCACAAAATCTGACCTTTCCAATGTAGTTTACATTGTGATGGAGAGGAAGATGAGAAGCAGGCACTCGAGTCATGTAAAGCCTGAGCAAAATGAGAGGTTTGTGCTTGGGGACCTGGAATTGTTCAGTCCGGACCTCTTGCTAACTATAAAGCTGTGATGCACCAAGCAATAGGATTCTCCTGTCAGCATTCTCCACTGACAATGTTTGGCTTTCCTCTATAATGAAATTTATTCTTGTATCTCCAATGTGATGGGGAATAATGCAGATTTCACTTTCAGTGTGTAGTCACCAGCTCCTCCTCTCAGCATGTCTTGATGGTAACATACCCATCCATTGCAATAAAGCAGCCTTGGTCCTTCTCACTCAAAAGAGTACTTAAACCAAGCTTGGCTTGACTGCAGATTTCAGTTGAGTTCAGTACCAAAGGGAAACCTTAGTAGTTCTACTTCCCCACAGTTAGCCTTGCTTAATAACTCATGTTAAGATAAATTATGTTCTTCAGTGTGTAGGATGAAATAAGGGTTGCTATCACAGCAGGATGAATTTGTCAGACACTACTTACATTAGAAGGAAAACGCTTGTACCCACAGAAGGAAGGATATTGAAAGTACACAGCAAAGCTGATCTTGGAAATATATCACTTAGGGCTATGAGTCATGATCTATGTAGCCTCACTTAGTGTGCAGTATATCTTCTTCTCTAACAGCACTTAACAGGGACTTTGACAGAACTATTTTTTATTTCTGAATGATATATACTCAAGTTCAGTTCTACGACTTCATTTGCAGTCATCTCTCTTCATTGTTCTTTTATTTAAAGTATTCCTTGGCATGGTTTAAGAACTACCGAAGTGTTTAATAGCTGTTTAAAAGTGATAGCTTACACTACTTAGACTAGACATAAATAGAAGACGACTCAAAGGGTCATTACCTTTACAAGAAAAGTGTTTATGGAGAAGGATTTAAGAGAAACAAGATTATAGATGCAACTGTTCCATTATTCCCTGTGTTTTAAAAGAGAAAACATCATAGGTTTGCAAAGTTAAGTACAAGATAAGATTATTCTCAATTTAATGAAAAGATTAAGATGCTGTTAGAGAGAATTTGCAAGTTGCTCAGCCCTTGGAAATGTCAAGCCACTTCTGGGGCTGCTTAGATAAGGATCCTTGGCTCTTACATCCCAAATATTATCACCATTTTGATTGTGATACTTGGTGTAAAGGGTTAGCCCTCTGGGGAAAAGGGAGGAATGGTCAGAACTTGACCCCACATCTGCTCGACCTTAGGTGTAGTTTTTAGCCCACTCTCACTTCCTGTCTGGACCCCCTATAGAAACAGAGGAACTTCCTGTCTCTCTCTCTCTCCTCGTGGCCTGTGTGCCCAATACCACTCTTGTTCCTGTTCTCCTGTCTTACCACATGGCCAGACTCTACCACATGGTGGACATCCCTTCCATCCATTGCCATCCATCTGGTTGTATATATATTTTGTATCTTGTTTTCCCTTCCCTATTCCTGTTTGTAACTCCCCTACCTTAAATAACCTTTTATTTGTTGTTAAAGTTTTTCTTTAAACTTCCAAATCATAACCAGACTGTTCTTTGGGTGGTTTTACCCCTTCTCTCTCCTCCTTTGTTTTCTTCCTTTCCAAAAGGGGTGGGAGAGGGGAAGGCATCCTACTATTATTGTATTGGTTTCTGTTAGATGTATTTTTGAGTCCCCTGGGAAGCTAAACTCAAACCAATGCACTTGGTCACTAAATGATGACAGTTGCGAAAAAGAAACAATGTACTTTACATTCAGATGGAGAAAACAGGGGGAAAAGTGTAAGACAGAATGTCTCTGTTCCATTGAGATCTATGCAAGACTTTAAGAAATCAATGAAAATCTTTCCATTGAGTTCACTGTGCTCTGGATCACATCCTCACAGATCTCGCTTTGTCAAATCCACTGCTTGTTCACTGCTCTGTTGCTCAATTTGCTTTCTGCTATTAAAATCTTTTTCCCAAATATTAACAAATCTGTATAATCTTTGGCCTCTAGCTGAGTCTTTCTTCTATGGCATACCATTGCACTGTATGTGTGGCTGTATAGTTGAGGGTTCCTCTGGAAATTGCTCATAGAAATTAATTGCCTAGTAATACCACAATTGTCAATATTTGTAGGTTGCAGCATCCCCCCTGTGGGCCATTGTAGCAGATCATAAAACCTCATTTCCAGGAAAGTTTCAAAACTTTTATTTTCTAAGGAACATTAATTATCAAAGTTCAAATGACCTGTCCAATTTCTCCATTTACTTCCACTCTTTTTTCCCTCATCAGACATGGCAGTTTGAAGGCAAATAGATCACTTCAGCTTCTCAGTTTTATGCCTCAGGTTCATATCTATGTCAGCTAAAGTGTTAAAAAACAGTAAGACTTAGAAGCCTAATGCCCAAACCGATGTTTGTATATGACCAGTTCCCCATTGTTAAACTTTTGTAACAACAACTGATTTACAAGTCTGACACGCAGACATATGCTTTGGCATTCTACAGGCTTCCTCAGACTTATGCCCTCCAGTGCTGCTTGTCAACTGCTCCTTCAAACACAGGACTTTGAGGGATCATCACAATGGCCAAACCACTATGGACACTGCATGATTGCGAAAACTTTAGTCATGGTTCAATCAGAGTTTTACAGTGACGCATTTTTTTCACTGACAAATTACATTCTGTTGAGAGCAGAACTTCTTGCAGGTACTTACCAGTTCTTAGGATTCTTCCAGTTTCTTACCTGCAAAGTAGGAAGAGACTTGAAATGCATCAAAGAACAAGAAAACTCTCACCCCTCCCAGATAATTATCCTATGATCAAGGCACTGACTGATTGGCACAAGAGTCCAGATTTCAAGTTCTTCTTCTGCAAGACATTTGAATGCTGGAATCCTGCATCGTAGGCAAACCTACCAGCCACTAAACTATCAGTTATCCCAAAGAATATCTTCCTCTGTCTCTTCTGTTGGACCTGTTTCACTTTGTATAAATAATTAAACATTAATTGGAACAAGGGCTTGAACTTAGACTGCCCATTGGACTATTGCACTGGTCTTTCTCCAAGCCAGTGAACAGGTAACTATTTGTACAAACTTGGTGAGTGGTAGAACAACAGAAGGAGCTGAAGGGGTCCCAAAAACTCAAGAAAAAAAACCCCAAACACTTGCAGTAAAGTCATTTAGCAGACCACAAAACACCTATTCTTCCATCCTCCAGCTGAATGAGGCAGAACAAGAATTGCCAGCTGTTCTAGGGGAGACTTTGTCAAATCATCACCAAAGATCAGGCTTCCATGCAATTTTAAAGAGAAATAATATTTGAAAGTCATACTTTTGTTGTTGTTGTGTTTGTTTGGGTTTTTTTATGAAAAGAAAATATCCTGTAGTGCAAGATTCTCTAACAAATCCTTTTCGTTGGATGAAAGTGTTAAGCATCTTTAGCATCACAATAGATTGATTCTAAGTTTCTAAAACCCCTGCCCCAGACATAAAGGAACTCACTGTTGCAGCTCTGAGTAGGGTAATTTGGTCTCTGACATTCTTTTTAGCTTTGCTGGCTTTTTTTCACATGAAGGTTTAAATCTATTACTCATGTACATACTCATATGAAAAAGATGACATTTAGACACAGGGAAAGACAAGAGAAGGCAATCAAAAGTTCAGTGATTACTGCAAAATTTCCATAAAAGATCATACCAAAAGCAAGGCAAGAACTGGTGAAGTTGAGTTCTAAGCCTTTTACCTATGCACTAGATGATCAGGAACACGTGTTTTCACAGTTCTTTGGTAAGGAGCCTTGATTGAACCCTTTGATTAGAAACTAAAATCCGAGCTTTATACAGATTCATCTCTTAATAAGCACTATCAACAAGTTCGTATTCCTGTATACCATGCAAAGATTTGGGTTTTTTTCTTTAATGTCATTTAATAGTTCTGCTTTTTTCTTTAATGTCATATAATACTTCATTTTCATAAGCACTTTCATAAATTCAGAAGTTAAGTGTTAACCAACTAAAATATACAAATGTGCGGGAGGTTTTATGAAGAACTACAACTTCAAAAGGAGTTGGTTTAGGAGTCATGACCTTATTTTTTGCAATAACTTATGCATCATGAACTTACGTAATTGACAGCAGATAACATATCACACTCTCAGTTTTATGTCCTTGGTTTGACAACAGTGTCAATTGAAGTATTTGCTAACTGCAGAACTAGTGGTGCCTCATAGCTGAAAATGTTTTCATTCCAAAACTGATGTTTGTACCAAAACATTTCTCCTTTATTGTTCTCTTTTTAACATTACTAAATTCATTATCAGAAATGCATAGGGCTATGCAGATAATTTTGGACAATAACAAAAAAAAAAATCCTTGAATACTATTTATCTCAGCAAAACTGAAATATCAGAGTTTGGTTGGTTTTGGTTTTGTTTTTTTTTTTTAACTAAAATGTCTTCAGAAACCACAGAAGAACACACATGAAATGGCCTTGGAGAGTCTAAATATTTGTTATCTTTTGAACAGGAGAAAATACTGAGATAAATTATTGGGAAATAAGTGAGCTGAATTTTAAAACACTTCAGCAGAGTAAGCTTGAGTCTACTTCTTCCTTTTACCATAGACTGCATTAAGCAGCAGGCAAGAGACAAGGACAGACTGATCCTCTATGTTGAAGCTGGACATCTGCACCACCCATTGATAAGGTCAATCCTCCTGGGATACTGGGATCTTCATAACCTACATCAGAAAAAAAGCATAAAGCAACAAATCATTATACAAAAGAGAGGACTTAAGATTTTACCACCCATTTAAATGCAATGGCAAAGAACTCCAATCTTTTTGAGCAATCTGAGGTTTAGTAGAGGGACTTGTTTGCATTTTGGCTCTAGAGTGTGTATTTAGCACACAGCAGTTCTGTTCCAAGACATTTAATTCACAGTAATGTACAACACAGAGGAAGAGAATGAGTGTAATTTTATTAATTTGACTTTTTCTGCTTGACCAAATTACAAATGAATGGCAGAAAACAATCAATCACCATCAATACTGCAAGGCATTTGCTATTATGTCTCATCTGAATCTGGATTTAAACTGACCTGAAGAGAATCATCTATGTGGTTTGAAATCTGGCATGAGTAGATTATGACCAGCAATGTAGATTACTTGGTAGAAATCACTTTTTACTCAACTTTATTGAAAACTTTCAGTGTTATATCAGACATGTTTAGCTACGCCATGAATTCTGTGATGTAGCTAAATGAGAAGTTAAATATAGCAGCCAAGAAAGAGGAAAAAAATATATTGAATAGCAGGATGAAGGATAGAAAATAAAAACTGGAAATTTTGAAAATTATATGTATAAGGAAAAGGGACATGCATCCATCAGGTGGAAGAAATGCAAGAAACCACTAGTATAGCATGAGAGACTGCACTGTCACACAGCAAAACATCCTTTTGGATTTGCCTATGCAAAGGTTGTTACTCCAGAACAGAAATGGTGGAATCATACAGCAAATTCAGCTTGTAGGGATGTTATAAAATGACCAAATCCATTCCTGTCTCTCTATGCAGGAAAAGCTATATCTGTCTTATTCCCAGATTATGTTTTGTTTAACCTTTTTTTGAAAGGAAAAAAAAAAATCATCATAGATTTTATTCAGCTTCCATAGTACTTTGCCGCCCCTGTCATTACAAATATTTCCCTAGGATTTGTTTCAAGTCTCTCTTGCTGCTATAGAACATTGCATTCGGCTCCAGACAACACACTCTCCAGAAGACTTGTATTTGCGTAACACTTTAGTTCATCCCTACTCATGCTCTGGTTCACACAACAAAGCAGTCTCAGAGACTTCCAGAAAAAAATAAACCATAAAGTGCCTTCCCAGAGTGCATCTAATGATCTCCAACCAAAACATGCATACAGTTTGAGGGACCAGCCCAGAAGTAGTCAAAAACCTTAAAGCATGTGGGTGTTAAGCCCTCAGGCACCAACCATTTTACCCTACAGGTTCTGTTTTCCGTTCACCCCACATTCTTACTAGGCCAAACTACTTGCTAAAGTAGAGGTAGCTGCTGGCAAGCATTCATTGAAGAACAGCAAAGGCTGTGATGGAATGGAGGAACTGATTTATTAGAAAAGAGCAGGCCAGATTCATGAAGAAGGCAAAAGCCATTATTTGCTCTGGTTCCTGTGACACAGAATAATTATGGTTGTGTATTTATGAAACCTTTTCCCTTAGGGTGATCTACACCCCAGGCTGGTCAGCTCAAGAACACAAAGGGTGAATTGTAATAGCCAACAACTATATAGCCTTTAAGAATGTCAGATTTTAATTTGGTATCTCAGAACAAAACCAAGGATAAGATGTAATTAAGATAAGAAATAAATAAATAAGTTCAGAAGACAATGTACTGGCATGACATCTTTTAAACAATGGAACAGTCTCCCAGACTCTTCCCAGTAATGGATCATATTTGCCTGGTGCTTTTATAGCCAGATTGGCAAATACTAAAAAACAGCCTGCGGGATATAATCTTGCTTTGGCAAGAGATTAGGCTAGATGATCATTTCCATCTAGGCTTCCTCTCAATTCAGGCTAGAGTTTTGGAAGCAGGATGTCTTTCTAACTCTGTACATGCCGTATGATACCATATATCAGCTGGAGCTCCTAGATATAACAATTAGCCACAACAAACGCCAGTGAGAGCTCTTGAGTCTGCTGCAAACCTCCTTAGAGATGGCTGGTATGCCTCCACTCAGAATAAGCCTTTGATTCTCACAAAAATAGATACATGTCTGCAAATAGGTGAGAAGTCAGAGCCATTCTTCCTGTTAAGTCATCCGAGTTGACAAGAAGCAACTCACCACTAGTACAAACACTGTGCTGCACTATTAGCAGGTTACTTTGCCTGAGCTAATATTTTCCTGCTAAACAGTGGCACGCTGACACAATGATACAGATTCTGGATTCAAGACGGTTTGTACCTTGTCAGTCTGCTATGTGCTCAGTGGAAGTTTCCGCCTGCTCTTGTAGAAATATCTTTTATTAATCTCTATTTTATGAAGCAAAAAAAACCCCAAAATAGCAAAACAGCTCCTCCCTTTTGAGTTATTCCGTGTGCCTCATCTCTTTAACGTCTGCCATCAGACTGTCAGTGCACTGAGGTATGAATCACCTTTATTTTGCGTCTAATACAGAAACAAACACCTTGACCCAACAAACATAGCAGAGATCGAGAAAATTGCACTTCACTTGCAGTCAGGAATTGAGGGTTTTCTGGTTCTTTAGAGTCAGTTTGTGCTGTTAAAACTTCTGTAATGTTGAACCTCCTTCTCTAAAAACTTGTTTCTTGTAAGTGTTCCAGTTTAGCCACCCACAAATTGAGTTATCTAAGCCTTACAAGTAACTTTGAAAAATCACATCCATGTTCTTCAATGGAGAGGCCACATTTTTATTTCAGCAATATGGAAGTAAATTAGAATCCTCCTTATCTCCTTCTCAAAATTAAAGAGCAATGCTTTTTAGAGGACTATATATTGTACTCCTTCAACACACATACATGCACACTAAAAGCAAGACCACCAATAGTGAATGCAGAATTATTTATTGCCATATGAAAGATAAGTACACACAACAGAGTAAATAGGGAAAAATTAAAAGGAAAATAAGAAGAAATTGAAATTAAGACTGCAGAGCATAAATAACAGGAGACACATTTAAACATATTGTTGTCCCAAGTGGGTGTGAAATTCAATGGAAAATAACTACCAAATGTTTCCAAAGTCAACCACAGAAATCAAATAAGATTCAACTTAAACTCAATTTATTCTGAAGATTTTGTTATTATAGAGGCACATATGCATCTAGTATTCATGGTTATTTCTCAAAAATTAAACTCTTCTGGGCTCAAATTTGTGTAACACCAAAAAAAGGTTTTAAAAAGAGAAATCCCTCTCTTCTGTGGAATTGTTTCTGAGAACTTTCCTGGAAATCCCAGCAAGACATGCCAAACAAAATCATCTATGGGGAATTGCGATTGTTGCAGCAAATATGTGCCTAAACTCTGATTCATTTAATTAAGCCCTTTGAGTAAATAATAGGATACAAAACAAGAGACACACTGAAGAAGAGTAATCAATCTGTAACAAGATCCATCCAGTTATTAACTTTATATTATACAAATGCAAATTCAGATCAGCAAAAAGGTCTTACTACACTTAAATATGATTATTCAATAGAAGCTTTAAAGCGGCATTTGTCAATTATGTTAATTTTTAATTATATGATTAGCAACACTGTACACCATCCAAAATTTTAACAAGTTAGGAAAATCTCATTTCTGCTTGGAAATTACATTTCTTTTTAAAAAGCAAATAATTTCTGATGGATGAGTGAGATCCTTCTGCCCTGAAAGGTAGAGTAAGAGAAGTACAACACACAGTGAAGTTAAAATAAAAAAGCAGATGCATTAGAGACTTACTGAACATCCAGACTGCAAAGTCTGGGTGGCTCTTCATTTCTATTCCACTTTAAATGAATAGTAATGTGTGAAAACTGTACTAGGAAAATAGAATCTGTCTCTCATAAACAATACTGGTGTTTTCAAACAACTCCACTGTTAACACATTAATTTGTATTGTACTGTATTAGTAATAGTCAAAATTTGTTATGAACTTGTGGTTATTGACTGAAGTTCATTGATAGCCTCATTAAATTCCTTTTGGACAAGCACATAATGCACTTGGCAGCTATGGATCTGTGGCAATTAATGGAATTGTCTTCTAGTAGATCTGCAGTTACATCTGGGTGAAGACTGGTCTCCAGTGGTCCACAAGTAGATGTACATCTATCCATGTTTATTGTGGTACAGATTGGAGGAATACTACTTTGGAGAAATGATACTAAATCCCGGGAAGAATGTGTAACAGGTAGAAGTGCAGGACTCAAAGATGGAGATGGAGACACTGTTGAAGTTAGAAATTGTGTTGATAACCTTTTAATGAAACATAGCATCATGGCCAAAAAGAGAAACACATGCTTTATAGTAGTTTCTGCAGGTTCTGATGGCCATTCATAACAACACTGAAATCATCACATGTCAGCTTGGAGCCAGTCTTCAACAGTCTTCTTAAAAAATACATTTTCTCCCTCTCCTACCTTGAAAAATTGCCTAAGTTAGATCTTAAGTGCCTTGCGTTGCACATAGTTTCCCATAACATTTTGGTGTTCAAGTTATATATGATGGCAGGTTGGATGAGATCAAATATGCCAGATGAACAGATTTAATGCACTTCATTTTCCCACTAAAAACAAGCAAACAAAAGCCCCAACTTTATTTTGTAGAGAAGAGTTGCACTTTGGCCAGCTACACACACTTATAGCACTACCCAGGTACAAATACAGCATTTCTAGAGCAGCTTTACACAGCTCAGTTGGAGCAAAAGAAGGAATACAACTTTTGCACCCAACACTTCAAATACACACAAGGAGAGAAATGCTGCATTTTCTGTCTTCTATGGAAAGAAGCCACTTCACACTCAACACACAACATACCTGAACTGCTAGTAATCACTTTAGCACTGTCATCCTCATACTTTAGGACACAAATGCCCAGGCTGAACTCCAAAATTAGATTGCTCAGCCTTTGAATGGCAAAAATTCATCTAGAATTTTTTTAATTATACATCAAAATAACATAGAGTAAGTAATTAATTTTGCAGTCCTTACTTAGCCAAACAATATATTCACATCACCTTTACCAAAATGTGAAGGCTTCAATATAAGATATGGTGCTAAATTAAACCTTACACAAACATTACTGACATGTACAGATGTACACTGTTTCAAGTGTTTACTCACTGTATGTAATTCAAGCAAATGGCAAGTTATTGGAGGCCAAGGGCGAGCATTACAAGAGGATTTTTCAGCTATTCAGAGCTGTGAATCAAAGGTGATGTATTGTTAAAATGAATGTCTGTACAAGAGGGCTGTGATTATGGAATTTGACGGCAATGAGCACTGCACTGCCACCTTATTTATCACAGCCTATTATTTTTAGAATGCTCCTTTGCAGGAAATAAGCAACTTTAATTCTATACTACAAAGCTCTATATGAGAGAAAAAAATAATTCCAAAACTTTTCATAAAGAATGTTTTCTATTTCTACCGTCCCCACAGCTGGGAAAAGAGACATTGTTCAGCTACACTGTAACAATGTTCATCCTATCAGGTCATTTGCAGATACTTCTGTGCAGGTGTTTAACGAATTACAGCTTGCTGTCCTAATGGAAAAAAAAATGCAGCAAACAGAAAATACGGTAAATAATCTTTGCACACAGAACAGAGGATAAATGTTTTATAAAGTTCTTCTCTGATTGATTGTAGCTTAGAAACAAGAACTAGTTCCAAACACCTTCAAAACTCGTGCATTAAATACTGGTGGCTGCATCACCGTGTCTCATGGCCACATGCTCTAGCTCAATCACCTCCTTTAGAAGACTAATTAGGCAGAGCTGGTGGCACTCACTACCTAAGCAACATCTGTCCCTACTCCCTAGATGAGATATGGCTCATTGTCCCTGTTTTCTCTGTAGGCATGCTCTTCCAGCTTGGTTCCTCCCTAAAATGGAGTCATACCCATGAGACCTGTTAGGCCTAAGTTTGGGTGGCTCTTGATGAGAGGTGACTATTATCGCTAAGGTATTCCCATCTAGGATCCTCCCCTTCTTGTTTCGTAATTGTCACCATGACAATGTCAACACTTAAATCACCAGTACTGAACGTATGTGAGATATGGCACAGTTTGTATCTCTTGGAGTTGTTACCTAGACTGCACTATTGCATTTTGGATTACATTTCTTAGTTTTTCTTCAGAGTCATAGAAGATGGAGATAGAGGATGGGAATAAGGCAGGCCTTGTGGCATAGTGAAAACAGAAACATAACGCCCAGTTCTTTGGGCGACAGAATGAAACAGCTTTAAAGGCCAGCTCCGAGAGCGCTGTTGAAAGAGACTGATGCCATGAGCAGAAGCAAGTGATTCTTGTGCTATCTCTCTGGCACATCAAGAAAGAGAAGCATACTTCACTGCAACAGCCAGGATCACCTGTATATAGGAAACAAAATTACAGCAGAGTTAAACAAGGAGGAATATCTCTGACAGTAGAAATAAAAACCTTTAATATTGTAACACATTTAACATTATGATACACTCCTGGTGTTAATTTAGTTTAAGACTAACTATTTCTTAAGCACAGTCATATTTTTAATCAAAGCCTTTAAAAATCTTTTAAAACGTCTTTCCAGTAGTTAAAGAAATATAACTTTTAAAGGTACATTTCTAATTACATTCTGTCAGAACATCAGGTGGAAACTCTACCAGCACTATTTTTATAGCAAAAGCTGTGACATTTTACATCCGGTAAGGTTATCTGGTGTCTGCTGATTATCATGATCAAATATCATTACAAGAATATGGTCAGAAGACATGACATAGAAAATTGGGGTGCAAAAATTGGGAATGAGTTTATGAAATGAGTCTGCAGAACAAGACTGGGAATTTCACTGGGAAAACTTAATTACTTCAAGGACTGAAGCAGTACAAACAGGATAGGATCTAGAATTTCTTAGGCCAATTTTATGAATATGGTAGTAAAAAATATCACTATAAATTGGGCACTGGCCAGCTGTACATAGAAAACTCTAGATGGTTCAGTCAAGTTCAGGGTTAGC
The DNA here is from genome assembly GCA_013399055.1 of Ramphastos sulfuratus. NCBI lineage: Eukaryota > Metazoa > Chordata > Aves > Piciformes > Ramphastidae > Ramphastos > Ramphastos sulfuratus. Next base: position 76,816 of record WBNM01010020.1, on the reverse strand, counting down.
ATGAGTCCCTAAAGGGAGGCAGCTATGGTAAATAAGCACATTTCAGAAACACATGGGGTATTTCCAGCAGCGAGGGATGTGTTGGTCATACATCGCTGGAATACTGTATAAAATTTAGGTCATCCCTTTCAAGGGCAGACACAGCTGTGCTCCATATGGGGGACATCCACAACCACAGTCCTGTTGCATGGGCCCTGAGCATGTGCCTGGGCTCCCATGTTTGTATCTGGGAAATCCCATGCCATGCACCACACGAGCAGGAAAGCCAGCCTGTGGGAAATGTGAAAGACACAGATGGCCAGAGAATGCACACTCCGCCCAATGCTCTCCGGTAGCGCTGGGCTTGCTGAGCTGGGTTGACTCTATAGAGTGTTGGCTGATACAACAGAGGGGCTCCAGAGCTGCTGTACATAAACCTTTCATTTGTCCTTTGGGTTTCGGGTTGATCCAAGATGTATTCACAGCGCCGATCAAATAACATAGCACATGTAGAGTACACCCAGCATGTCCCTGACATGCTACACTCATTGCCCAGGTGTTCAGCTGTCAAGCTGCATCTGTGTTTGTCTGTGACTTCCAGACGTCAACCAGACTAATGAGAATGATTGTGCTGAACCAGTGACCATATGCAGTGCCAAGCAGTACTAATGCAAGGCGAAAGAAGAGAGGGTAGAGCCATCTCTTGTTCTCCAATTAATCTCTTCCTATATGATGCAGGAAAATGGACTTGACATGAAACAGGTGCAGAAGATTGCTTCTAGGAGGATCAGAGAAATGGAAAATTCATCTCATGAGAAGAGACTGTGAGCACATCTGAATAAACAGGTGCAGATCAATATGAGCCTCAGCTGGCCTCGTACCGGCCCAGAATCCGTATAGATTGAATTAGCACTGTGCTAATGAAGTCTCCAGCAGAACTCACCAGCTCAGGCTTAGCATAACAGTGCCATAGCCCTGTGAGCACCAGGAGAGGGCCAATTTGCATCCCAGCTCACTCATATCATTAGAGGAGAGATCCTGAATCTGTCTGTCCCCATCAGTGCCAATATGCCCCACAAGAGCTTGGCTTGTTAGCCCCAGTGAAGCAGTGCCCATGAGGATAGGACAGCCCTCAATGATCTTAAAGGTCTTTTTCAATCTAAATAATTATATGATTCTTTAACACACAGAGAAAGTGGAGGCAGGAAAACTGTCTCAGCGAAGAGACAATGAAGAGACAATTTGCTCATTGGCACATGAACAAATGGTGTAAATCCACCATAGATACATTTAAGCTGGAAATATGAGTAATTCTAGCCACTGTGTAGG